>JAOBBB020250365.1:0-11221 GCA_025331005.2 Zoanthus gigantus | reverse complement strand
AAATTTTTTGTGTTTTGGCATTAAAAAGTCTTAAAAAGGTCTTAAATTTGAAAAGTCCTGAGCTGCAGGAACCCTGACAGCACACCATGCTTACCAACCTGGGTTCAAAATAACGATCAAAGAATCTGCTCTGTTTTGTAGACCGTTTTATGTAGTCCAAAAGTATGCCGGTGAAGATTGTTTCGTACTTTGTTGCTTGTCCTGCGGAACAAACTTGATCTCGATGACTTTTAGGGTAGTAAAACATTCGTTTTGAAAATATAAGGGGTCGTAAAACCAACTTACTGCTACAAAATAGGGAATGGATATTTCACCTAGTATAACATTGGAAGAAGTTGCCAATTACCCCTTTTTGAAATATGAGGTGGAAATATAAAGCGCCTTCAAGGTCTAAAGTTAGCCGGCTATCACCCGAAGGCAATAGCTATTTTGAACCCTGCCAACGTCGGAAAGTTTTAAATTAATCTCGTTTCCAGATGTCCTCGCGCGCTTCATACTCTGCTGACTGTCACATTTTGTTATCAAAACTCAAAAACCTCTATCGAATACAACAACAAAGGCCTGGAACCTAGCAGTTTGAAGTAGCCAATCAGAAATCAGGTTGAAATGATTTTGCCAGATATATCACTGTGTCTCGGCCGCGTAAGAAGAGAAAATAAACCATCTGGGAACGAGATTAGTTTAACTTTAACTACTTCCGTGATCTTAGCGCGATAATATAAGGAGCAGACCGTTTTAAAATTATGAATTATAGTGTTTTGAAAGCTGGAATGTTTTCATGTCATGATAAAAGATTTTGGTTTCAATTGTTTTAAATGTCTTTTCGACAGAGAGGAGATTTCATCCCAAAACCAATCCTTAATTGCCTTGGAAAGTCAGTTCAATGAACAGAAGAACAAATATGATCTTGAAAAACGTAGTTTGGAGACAGCACAGAGGGAATGCCATGCCGAGCTAGACAGAGCCACGCATGCAGCTCAAAAACAACAACAACAACTTGATGACACTAAACATGAACTTCATAACAAAAACCAGGCTATGAAAATGCAGGAACAAGCAATCTCGGACTTGAGCCTAAGAGTTAAGTCCCTCCAGCAGGAAAAGAACCAAATAATGACTGAAATAGACAGGGAGGTAGCTGCTAAGAAGAAGGTTCAAGATCAACTTAATTCCATGGGAGTTGAACTACAGAGAAAGGAAAATTGCATTAAGGTGGCACAAGAAAAGTTGTCAGAGAAAGATTTACAAGAAGAGAAATTACGAAGACAAGCACAGTGCGATATGGAAAACCTGCAGTCGACAAGAACAAAACTTGAGACTTCCTTGGCTGAACTTAAGAATCGATTTGAAGGAGTTTCCTGCAATCTTGAAAAAAAAGAGCATGACGTTATTATGTTGAAGGAAAAATTGGAAGCTTCAGAGATTGAAGTAAAGAAGCTAGAGACAGAAATAACTGAGAACCGCCAGTCAGCAAAACAGAAGGAAGAGGAGATTGCGCATTTTCAAAGAGAACTGAAAGAAGCTTTGCAAAAGACAAAAGCTAAAACGGAACAACTGAATGAATCTTTGAGAAGTAAACAGGAACTAGAGCAGATATATGAAACCGCGATGCAGCAGTTAGACACAGTTAAATCAACCTGCCAGTCTTTGGAAAAATCCTTATCTGAAGTAAAAGTAGAGCAAGGAAACACTCTACTAATAATGGATACAAAAGAAAGAAAAATAGAGGAGATGAAGCAAGCTCTCGAGCAAGCTGAGCAGTTGAGTATGAATCGTTCGTCAGCTCTCGATACTCAAGTTGAAGAGTTGAAAAGGAAGTTTCAGCAGGAAGAGCAGAAATTTAGCGTTCTTCAACAAGAATTAGAACAAAGCAAGTCAGAGGTATCAAACTACAAAACCATAGAAAATGAACTGAAGTTAAAATTAGATGAATCAGCTTCCATTATCAAGGAGAAAGAAAACAAACTCTCAAGTAAAATCAAGGAATTGGAGGAAAGTAAAAAGGCAGTAAAAAGTGATATGAAACTTTTGGAAGAGAAATGTCAAAGCTTAAAAAAAGAAAAAGAGCAAGAAAGAAACGAGAATATGAGACTGCTGGAGCAAAAAGCTGAAGAGGTTCTTACTGTTACAAGTAAACTTGAAATAACATTATCTGAACTGTCAAAAACAAAGGAAAATGTTTTACACATGGAAAACCTATTCTCTACTAAGGAAACTGAGCGACAGAAACTTGAAGCTTCTTATAAGGAGATTTTTTCCATAAGTCAAGATAAAGAAAAAAGGTTAAATGATGAATGCCAAGAGCTTAAAAAGGAACAAGCATTGTTGCTAGAGAAGGAGAGAAATGCCCAATCGGTAATCGAATCAATGAAACGTGATACGAAGTCCCTTCAGGTCGACTATAAGAAAATTTGTGATCTCGCAGATCAGAAAGCGGCAGAGTACAAATCTGTCTTAGAAAACCTTGAAGTGTCACAGAAGTATTCAGAAGGATTAGATAGTCGAGTGAAGCATGCAGAGAGTGATCTGGCTGAGTTGCAAAATACGGTTAAAGAATTAACCGGTCAAAACATTGAGTTGAAAAATCAGTTGGATCAGAAAAATTACGAACTAAAATCTGTAAACGAAGAGGCATCACAGATAAAACACGATCTTGAAAGTAAAGTTGATATACTTGAGGAAGCTATGTCCAGAATTAAAACTAAATTTACGATATCAAAAGGCGAAATGACAGCGAAGGAAAAAGAAATACAAACCTTATTGGATAAAGAGTCCGCACTTAGAAAAGAGATAGAAAATCTTCAATTTTCAGTTCAAGACCTTGATGAAAAATCCAAGAATTTTACAGAGTTAGCTATTCGCAAAGAGAAAGAAGCAAGTGAATTATTTGAGGAGCTAAAACAAACTCAGAAAATTGCATCAGAGCTACAAGAGCGAAAGCTTCAACTGCAAAATTCGATGAACCTCAGAGAGTCTGAAAATCAGCAACTAATAGAAGAAAAAGAGGACGCACTTACCAAAATTCAAGCTAAAGATCAAGAAATTGCTAAATATGTAACGGAAAAGCAAAACCTGCAAAAAGATTGTGACAAAGAAATTAGCGAGTTAAAAGACGTTCTAAGTGACCTAAAGATAGTGAACCAAAACTGCCTAGAAAAATGCCAAAACCTGGAGATGGTGGTTAAAGGCAAAGAGGATGAACTTCAAGAATTGCTTAGGGAGTTGAATAGTAAAGAAGATCGCTTAGTTGAAACAACTGAACTTCTCAGGAGCAAAGAAATAGAAGTACGAAGCATTTCTGACAACTTGTCAAGCAACCAGTTGAAGTGTGAAGAGCTTGTTCAGTGTAATTCCTCAATTAAATGTGAAATTGAAACGAAGTCTCAAGCTGTTGTTGAGTTGCAGAATGCTTTGGAGAAAAAGTCAAAGGATGCCGAATTAGAAGTGCAGGATCTTAAACTTCAGTTGTCCAGTTCACACGAAAAGCTTGAGCAGCTGTCAAATTCCTTGGCTAACAAAGAATTATCTTTCAAAGAGCTAAATAATTGTGCCGAAGCAAAGGACGAAGAATTAATTCGAGTGAAAATTTTGTGTGAGCAAAATAACAACGCCCGAGTGAACTTAGAAAAAAATCTGGGAGAAGTTCATGGACAGTTCGAACTGCTTCAGAAAAATTATGATTTAAAACAATCTGAACTTCAAAGTTCTTTGAAACAATTAACAGAACTACAGGAAAAACTAGATTACAGTACCTCGCAGTTTAAATCCGGTAATATGGAGATAAACAAGAAGCTTTCTTCAGCCAATGAAAAGCTTGAACATGTAACAAAGGCACTCGAAGCAAAACAATGTGAACTGGAAGAAGCTTTGAGACAGAACAAAGAAATTTGCGATGAGATGAATGACCTTCAAGTCAAGCACGACAAGTTGGAGGCTTTGAAAAGAACCATGGAGCAGGAGAAAAAGTATTTGCTTGATAGCATGCAACAAAATAGCGACATCTTTGAAAGCAAGGAAACGGAAATTCAAACTTTGAAAGAAAACTTGGAGTTAATTAAGAAGCAAAGCAGCGACACTTTTACCGAAAAAAATACTGAGATTGAAAACCTTCAAGTGGAACTAAACAGTCTGAAACCAAAGCTCGAAGCTGCCAACGCCTTGTTAAAAGGTAAAGAAAAAGAGATTGAGAATTTATCAGACAACTTGGCCTCAGTGGAGGAACAAAAGGAATCTTTGTTGATATCAGAACAACATTCTCAAACCTTAGTAGATACTTTGAAAAGCGAGCAGAGATCTAACTTAAATAAAATCGAGCAACTATCAACTTTATTAGAATCCAAGGCGGCTGAACTTTCAAATGTTGTGACTGAGGTTGAAGAACTGAAACTTACTGGAGCAGGAAATGCAGAGAGCTTTGTATTTAAAATCGAAGAATTGCAAGAGCAACTAACAAATATGAAAGAAAAACAGCAGAAAACAGTAGAACTACTGCACGGAAAAGAAAGTGAATTGAGTATCCTGAAGCAAAAGCTTGTTGAACTTGAAGAAGAAACAGGTAAAATGGCTGCCCAAAAGGAACTGATGCAGATGGATTTTGAGGATAAGGATGACATGATTGAGTCACTGCAGAATCGAAATGAGCAGCTAGAGTCTCTGGTGAATGAACTGAAGAAAAAACTATCAAGCGAAGAAGAAGCATGTAAAACCTTGGAAAAAGAGATAAGTAGCTATCAAACTAATATGGAATTGTCTTCTGCCGAAATGGAAATGAAAGAAAATCAAATCAGTCAGCTAAGCAGTACAATACAGAACCTTGAGGTCCAGCTGCAGAAAAACGTGGTTTCGTTGAAATCCTGTCAAAAGGAGGCAGAGGAACTTAAAACTCAGAACAAGACACTTTCAGAGAAGTGCGAAGCGCAAGCTGAAGAACTTAGTCAGTTAAGGGATACTTCTTCAACTGAGTGTGAGCGATTACTAGGTTTAATTCAAGGGCTGGAAGTTAAACTTCATCAAAAAGAACAAGATGTTGAAATCCAGCGTAAGGAAATGGATGATGTAGTATGGCAGTTAGAAACTGCAAATGCTGAACTGGAACATAAAGAATCTCTTCTCGGGGATTTCCAAGATAGGACTAGAAATCTTGAAATCCAAATAAAAAGTAATTTGGAAACCATTACAAATCTCAAATCAAACGAGGAAAATTTGATGGTACAAAATAAAACACTTTCCAGCGCACTCCAAGCTAAAGAGTTAGAGCTTAAAAATATTGAGGATACCTCACAGAATTCAAGTCAACAAAACGAGTTGATTGTTCAGAATCTTAAAAACAAATTATCTGAAACCGAGGAATTTCATTCTACTGCTTTGACAGAGATTGATGATCTTAAATCCCAGATCAGCACAACCGAAATGAAATTGAAAGATCGAGATACACAAGTAGTTCAGCTTACAGCGAAAATAGAAAATCTGGAAGAACAATTAAAAAAGAGTGTCGATTCTTGCAGTAAATTCAAGGAAAGTCTAGATTGTCTCGAAGATCACAATCAGAAACTCGTAAATTCTTTACAGATAAAAATCAGAGAGCTTGAAGAACTAAAAAACGCTTTAAGTACAACCAGGGAGAAAGCAGATGGCTATGCCAGAGAGATTAAAGTAAAGTACGATGAACGTGAAAACGAAAAAGAAAAACAGGTCAAAGAACTTTCACTTCAGCTAGAAGATTCCCAGCAAAATCTTAAGTCCGCTCTTGATCGAGTGGAAGAGCTTCGTGCCGCCAAGTCTGACCAGTATGATAACATGGTGCATGCAGAAAAGGAGTTTTCCAAGGCAAGGAATGAATTAGAAAATGAGATCAAGAGTAACAGGAGTCAGATTAGAGAACTAGAAGAAAACCTTGATGGAAATGTCATAGAAATAAAGCAACTGAGGACTGAAAAAGAGCATCTGCATTTGACTCTTCAAAAATCAGAAGAAAAAACTTCAGCATTGACACAGGAATTAAACGTATTTACAGCTACAAGTAATGAAAAGCAGACGGAGCTTTCCAATCAACTTGATAATGTCCGATCAGAGCTTGAAAAAGCAAAACTTGACAAGTTGGAAATTGAAGAAATGTTGGCTCATTCTAAAAGAACAGTCCTTGCCTTACAAGAGAAAGACGAAAACAATTCTCTGAAGGTTAGCAATTTAGAGTGTTTAGAAGAGAAAGTTAAAGAGCTTAATGAAGTTTCCAGTAGATACAGCAATGAGATTAGAGAGTTAGAAACTAACAAGTTGGACCTTTTATCAAAGCTTGAAGCCACCTACAAGAACAATGCTGACCTCGAGAATCAACTGAATTTTGAAAAAACATCGGTATCATGTAGCACCGCCAGACACCAAGAAGAAATCATTTCTTACGAAATGAAAATTCGGCACTTTGAGGAAACCAATTTGGATCTCCAGGAAAAGCTAGCAAAAGCTCTCGAAGATTGTGAAATAAGTAAGTCCAAGTACAAGGAA
Source organism: Zoanthus gigantus (assembly GCA_025331005.2). NCBI lineage: Eukaryota > Metazoa > Cnidaria > Anthozoa > Zoantharia > Zoanthidae > Zoanthus > Zoanthus gigantus. The sequence continues at coordinate 4,720 of JAOBBB020250365.1, read as the reverse complement.
CAATTAGAAGAACTTTCATTAGAAAAGAACAAATTGACCGGTGCCCTAAATGAAAAAGTGACGCTTTTAGAACTTCTCGAACAAGAAAACCGGATTAAGTGTGAGTTAAGAAATTATGTTACAGCCAATGTTAACGCCCTCACTGAGAAAGTGGATGTACTTGAGGCAGCCCTCCAGGCTGCTGAGATAAGCAAGAATGAAATGAGCTCTTCCCTTGAGAGTACTCAGTCGGAGCTACAAATGGCTCGTGAGGAGCTTGTGGAAAAGGCTGCAAAGGTCGATAATCGAGAAAAGCAGGTGAGTGATAAGCTCAAAACTAAACATGTGAACAATTAGTTCAAATCACGGGTTCGAATTAAATACAGGGAAAATTAATTATTTAGCAAACCATACCTCCATAAATTATAGCACTGTCCTCGATACAACGAAGTAGATCTTCTTCTGCCAAAGTTACGTTAAAGTTTTAACGCATCTCTCGATTTAACGAACAAAATTCAAAATGCCTAAACGTAAAATTGTCCTGAAATTAACGAATAATGCCAAATTGAAACAAAAGATGAAAGCGACATGAGAATAATATATTTTAGCTTTTCAATCAACTGGTTATGTGATGTAAAATGACTGTTAACACTAGAGCAATTACACATCTGCTGTTACACTTGGGCTTTATCCTCTATATTTTATGCTTCCTTTATATATTAAAAATAAAATGGATTACGCGTAAAATTTGTAGGATCTTGCCGCGTTTCAGCCCTTGTTATTCTTCCTTGTCCTTTTTTTCTGCAATAGACACAATTTCTGGTTCCGAGAGATTCTTAATAATCAACAAGAATACAATCATTAAAAATTTATAATTTTGTTATCTGTGTAAATGTATTTTATCTATTAAGCTAAGTGGAAATAAATTGTTGTTGTTTTCATTGTTGTTGTTGGTGGTGTTTCTATTGTTGTTGTTTTTATTGTTGGTGGTGTTGGAACCAACATTTTCCTTTCTCTGTTAGGTCAATGATCTTCGATCCAGAATCGAAAATCTACAAAGGGATGTTAGGGATCTTGACTCTAAACTATCTGGCAGTAACGCAGCTTGCCTTGACAAAGATGTTGAAGTAGCTGCGTTAAAGAACGAAAAGAACCAAGTAGAGTTTGCTTTGCGAGAAGCTAAGGAGAGAATAACAAAACTGAAAGAGAACCTCGAGTCATCACAAAAGGAGAACAGCGAGAAGCTTGTGAGCATTCAACGTCAGCTTGAGAACACCGAGTCAGAGCTTGAAAAAATAGTTACAGAAAAAGTGGAACTGGAAACGAAGCTACTTCAAAGCAAAGAGCAAATGGATGAATTACAAGAGACAGGTCGGTTAAATACTGAAGAGATAAGTGAACTGCAAGGTTTACAGAAGAAGTTGAAAGAGCTGAACGAAGATTCTAGTAATTACAACAGTCATATCAAAGAATTGGAACATTCGAAGCTCGAGTTATTGTCTAAATTAGAAGAAGCAAATAAGCAAATAATGAACCTTCAAGACCAGGTTACGTCAACTGAATCTGCTATGGAGTATTGCACGGTAAAATGTCAGGATGAACTTAGTACTTTTGAAGATAAAATTCATTCTCTCGAAAAAGCTAATAATGAAATCAGTGAAAAGCTAGCAAAAGCTCTTGAAAGTGGTGAATTGAGCAGTACAGAGTTCAAGGAAAAACTCGAAGACCTAAGTGAGGAAAATAAAAAACTTAACGCCTTACTTGATGAGAAGGAATTACAACTAAAACTTCTGGAAAAAGAAAGTGAACGCGACGCTGATGTGAGGTCCGAACTCTCAGACAAAGTTGTTGTCCTTTCTGAGAAAATAAAGGTGCTCGAATCTGACCTTATTGAGGAAGAAACGCAAAATAAAGAACTGATTGGCTACTTGGAAAGCACGAAAGCCCAGGTGGAAGCTGTGGGAAAAGAACAAATGCACACAGTGGAAGAGAAAGACCAACAGGTAAGAAAAGCGGCTTTTGCTTCGTGTAGACAACAGAGTAATTTGAACCAGTCAAATGTAAGATAAAGACAATACAATTCTGCTTTGACCAATAACAAACCTTTTTTAATAATGTGTCCTCTACAAGAATTAACAGCGTCATTGGAAATCAATATTAGCCTTACAAAAGGAAAACTTTTCCCCAGTAGCAAAATATTTTAGTTGTTTAACAAAATAGTTTTGCTCATGAACAGGAGTGAATAGTTTAGAATGTGTCTAAAAACTACAAGGTTTTACGTTTTTAAAAATACGATTTATTTAATTTAACTAAACGCGTCAAATGACATACAGTAAAACGCTGCGAAGAACGTAGAGTTTTTGAAGTTTGACTTAAGGTCAAAATGTTCATGAATGAAGTCTAACCCTATATATCAGAACCTGTTAATTTTTCTTGGCTAAACCGTTTTTTATATTTTGAAGTTATAAAATGACAAATTTCTAAAGATAATGAAACGTTTCTACCAGCTGGTTCTTAAAACCTAGGTTCTTCTTCGCGGCGTTTTACTGTATTTGTTAATTCTCCTAAACTATTTCTCATACTAATTATCCAATCAGTTTGGCAGAATTTGGCTTTTCCTGTTGCACAAAGTATTTTACCCAATGAAAACTTTAATTCTCATTACCAAATGTATCATTTTGTGTGAGATCTGCAACGAGAATTGAGGGATTGATAAACTGTCTTGGGTTAAAAGGTTAAGTCACTTCTTGCTAAGCAGCTATAAAGTGTAAAGTGTGACGTCACAAAAATTAAAATTTGTGAACTTATATATGGGGTTTGTTGAGATTGTTCGAGAGTTTAAGACTACAAATTATCCTTGCCAAAAGTCAGCATGTTGGTGCAAATTATTGGCAAGATATTACCAGTTTTGCTCTAATGACTTCATACAAACCATCGTTAGAAACCATACCAATTTAAAAAGGTTTTGTATGGGGTCATCAGAGCATAACCCTGGCATTATGTCATCACTAATTGGTGGCAAAATACTAAATTTCGGCATGGAGACATTTTTCATGTTGTTTCTCAATAAATCTCATAAGTTCACAAATCAAAATTTTGTGACGTCATCACTTTAGTAATAGTAGCAGGTCAATACTTTGAACCAAAAACAATCATCAAATTTTGATTACAAGAAACACGGAAAACCCATAAACTTGTCGAATGTTTTGTTTTGTCTCAACAGGTCCATCAACTGCAATCTAAAGTTGAAGGTCTCCAAGATAGAATAACAGAAATAACTCTAGAAAAGGACAAATGGATTGAAGAGCGTGAAGAACTGGAGAATGAGGTCGTCACTTTAAGAGAGGTATAAAGATCCCTTGCTGGTTCTACTTACTCGAATATCTATCCGAATAAAAAAAACTTATAGAAAAAGCTATAAGAAACCGGGCTCAAAATACAGAAAAGTATCAAGTTAGTTGTTGATTTTTGTGCAATATCTTTAAGCTTAAACTTTTGACTCTCAGTCACATCAGTGTTTTTAAATAGCCATCACTTTACCACACGAGTGGTTAAAATGTTGATCAGTTTTTTGTTTTGTTTTGTTTTTGTTTTCCCCAGTGAAAAGATAATGAAACGTTTTACTTAAAACTTCATCCGTCGACTGATTAATTAATAGTTTAGAAAGCAGATATAATCGTTCTTTGCCACTTCTTTCTCTTCCGAGCGGCCACGGTTAGCGTCGTTGGTAAGATCTTAGCCTTCTGACCACAAGGCATAGCTTTGAATATTTGTGCAAACTTCTTTTCCGCCTAAGCTAACTCAGCTTTCCAGCCTTCCGGGGTAGGTAAATGCGTAGCAGCGTCTGCTGGGAGCTAACCTACGATGGATTCATTAGTGTCGCTTCCGGAGGGAGTCAAATATTCTCATCCGCTTAACATACAGAAACCGGAGATAAGCACCGGCTCCATGGGTCAGTAAAGATTTAGCTTTCTCTTCTGGAGGTAATTAGTGCTTGGATAATCACATCCAAATTAACCAATCAGAACCCATGAAAATTCCTATTTACTTGTCTAGAATATTAAATATCATAAATATTTCAGACTTTCTCTGTAAGTGTGAAAAATATTGGCTGAATAGTTTTAAGGATTCTGATATACTATTTTACCGTCGCTATGTAGATGACACCTTCTGTATTTTTAGGTCAGAACAAGACGCCATAATATTTCTCAACTATATCAGTACCAGGCACCCGAATATCATTTTTACAATGGATAAAAAAATTAATCACATAATTTTGTTTTTAGATGTAGTAATTAACAACAATAGTTCTGACTCTCCAGTCACTAGCATCTACCGTAAGAAGACTGGTTTGCGTTTAATTTTTTTCTCTTTTTCATCTTTCTCTTATAAACTTGGCTAAGTCAAAGCCTTAGTTGACAGAACTTACAAAATTAACAATACTTGGAAAGGTTTTCACTTAGATCTAACACAACTCAGAACAATTTTACAAAAAAATCTTTTTCCGACTTACTTAAAAGACTCTTATCAAACGGTATATTCACAATAACCGTGTTGAGAAATCCGGTACATGCATGCCTGATGACAACACTTTCATTTTAAGCTTCCCTTTATAGGTCGCTATTATTCAGAAACACAGAAAAAAATTCGCCTTCTTGTCAAACGTTATTGTAGAAATTTAAATATACGGTTAGTCTTCTCTTCTTTTAAAACAAATAATTTGTTCAGTGCTAAGGACCCC
>JAOBBB020250279.1:0-11221 GCA_025331005.2 Zoanthus gigantus | reverse complement strand
AACCCTAACCCTAACCCTAACCCTAACCCTAACCCTAACCCTAACCCTAACCCTAACCCTAACCCTAACCCTAACCCAAACCCTAACCCTAACCCTAACCCTAACCCTAACCCTAACCTAACCTAACCTAACCCTCCCCCCTCCCCCCCCTTCGAGAGCCTTTCATAAAGATCAAGGGCTTCTCGGCAAATACAGCAGCGACTTTCTCTGCTGTCATCAACACTCTCATCCCAGCTTGCATTGTCGGTTGACTTCTTGGTAATACCTTGAACATTTTCTTTTACCGCTGATCTTAGATTTTCCTTTTTCTTCTTTTTTCTTCTGTTCAAACTAATCTCTGTGTTTTTACATGTGGCTACGCTAAAAACTACTTCAACATAGTTCAAGCAATGTCTGTATCCGTTCTGGCTACAGCTAGTGAACTGAGCCCCAAGAATCAAATCAACTCAGCATTTACGATTTTAAAAACATAATTTCCTGCATCCCTAAAAGAAAGGGAAAAAAAATCATGCAGCATACAGAGCAAAAAATGCTTGCAAAGAAAGCTTCCAAACAAACTATGGGGTAGTATAAGTAAACCTAACCACTTGGCATAATCCTCAGTACCCCAGTCAGAATCATTAAATAACTACAAAACTTAGTATCTTAGATATGAAACACCGCTGGATATTGTGAAGCCATACAACTGATATTTTTAATTTTTTTTCCCATCATTTCAAGAAATGGGAAAGCACAATAAAAGATATCGAAAAGAGTATTAAAAGAATTGCGAAATTTTCAAAGAACCGGGAGATTGTTGTAGCAGTTTACCTTGAGACCTTTAGTTTGAGATTTTGTTGAAGTCGTGATGATCGAGTCTCGGAAGACTTGAGAGTCTGATTTTTGTTGAAAATCTTTGAGTACATTTATGGTCCCGCTAGAACTTCCCTTCATAGCTCAGTTTGAGCACTACGCGGAAATACGCTTTAATTATTGCTAAATAACAAAATGAAAATGACTGCGTGACGGTTCAAAATTTGAAAACTTATGTATGACTACATGATTAACCAAAGCAAGTTAAGCCCTCACAAGTGTCATTTATTTTTAGTTTCACGTAGAGTGTTAACCTATATATACGTATATTTTATTGTTTATTGTCTGCCCCTTGACAGCTCATTTAATAACCATTTGAGCGACCGTTAAAATTTAAATGATATTACACGACGCTCAGTTTAGTTTGAGCTCATACCGTTTCAGCTGTGTCTGTGAAAGTTCTACGATTTTAAAAGTTTGTCAACCGAAACTGATTCTTTTCGCCACCGTTAAACAGGATGTCGTTACCTCTTGCACTCCATATTATATTGTCGTGTACCGTGTTTCTTGCAACGATTGCTGCACCGTTTGATGGTATGTAAAAATATTTACATTTTGTCTTTTTAACGATTTATGCAACCAGGTTTCGTTTACTCACAAACTGCTAACGGTGTTTGACTATCTACAATATGAGTAACTATGATATATAACTGCATGTTTATAGTAGAATTAGAGACATTTACTATTTAGAGATTGAATTTAAGGACCCTAAAGTATTTGAATAAAATATCAACAAGACTTGGGAACTGAGGTTAGCTTGCTTGATGTTTCGTATTTTATTTCATCACATTCCACATAAAATTTAGTCACGTGCAATACGAATTTTGAGTGTCTCTGCAATGCATTTGGTTTCAGAATTAATATTGATAGGGAAAATCAGATGAGCTGCGACTAATCCAGAGGTGACGTTAAATGAAACGGAAACATCTCGGTTTTAATGAATAATGTATAATTAATAAATGATTATGTGATTTTCATTTTATCTTTAATTTGTCGTGGAGGCAGATCGAAATCTCTGTCAACGCGGCTGATAACAGCATGTAACATTCAAACGGAAATCTTTTGAGTGCTCAAAACAAAAGCGTCTCGTTCATATGAAAAGACAGGTAAAAAAACAAGATTTCTTAATGACAAAGCAGCTACAACATATGCTAAATATTAGGTTAGAAAAAATTTTGAAGTTTTGTATCCAGCTGCGAATTTGAAGACATTTGATTTTTGAGTTTTTATAGTGAAGTTAGCAATGCTCGTGTCAATTCATAAGTTTCTGGTTAGATAGAAAAATTATAGTTATTTTAATTAAAAATAAATTTTAAAAATCTTACGTAAGAAAAAATAACTTGAGAAATACAACAGAACTTGTTTTTTTTAATTGGTATCCTTGTTCAAAGTGTTTCTTTTCCAGAATTTAAAGTTAAAGCACTTTGGGCTTCACAGCGGTTTTATCTCAACTAACGGTTCCGCCCTGTTATAATAGCGGTTGGAAAACTATGATTCAACGGCTTTGTGTAGAGTATAACTGCAATACATCTAACTTGAATGCTAAGATTTTGATTTTGTTTCCATCTAACAGATGCCGGATTAAACAAATTTCCAAAGTCGGACGATAGCCGGTTTGCGTTGAGTTTGAAAACAAAAGAAGAACTTAAATTTGATTCAGTTTTAAGGCAGCGTGAAAAAGGTTTGTCAAGTTTTTCAAATTAAGTTTGTATCTACAAAAAACCGAGATCTGGAATTTCTAATTAATTAAATTTCTAATTTGCTCTGACGAAAGGCATAGGCTTCAAACTTCAGCTCTTTGCTCTACTTTGTATGGCGATCAAAGTTTATTAGAGAGATAATCTTACGAAACAACCTCGTTCCCAGGGCTTTTTGCCCCGACCGCACCCACAACATCGGGAAAAGCCCTGGGAACGAGGTTGCTTGTGAAAGAGAGAGAAAAGTGCTAAAATCTTATTCATTTTTTTAAAGTCGTTGAAATTCAAAGAATAAAATACAACAAAAAGTCTGAAATGTCAAACAACTTTGATAACAGCTGTTACTCCCGGTTTATCTCTGGCGTAATCCAAGGCTGCGAATAAAAAATTATAACTGTGTTGTGGTAATGACACAGCCACTAAATAGGGCACTATGGCCTCGCGGGTCAGAGGGACTAAGCCCGTACTAAAACCCTTAAAAAATGAATGAGCCTGAATGTTAGCAGCCGTGGACAACTGTTTCGGCCTTATTAGGCCTTGTTGCATAATATGTAATTTGGTAGTACTTTAATAGGGACAGGAATTTGGTCAACATTGGTGTTTGTAGATGAGTTTTTTTTCCATTTTCTCCAATATAACATCAATCGCGTACTTATCCAATTTTAATTCTTGTATATATATATATATATATATTTGTTCTGCATGTGGGAGAGAAATTTGTTCAACCGTGATGTTTTCAGATAATATTTTTTCCAAATTATCCAATACCATCAATCGTGGACTTATCCGCTTTGAATACTACTGAATTACATAAAATCTACTTTATGTGTACTGCATGTGGGACAGGTATTTGTTCAACATTGATGTTTTCAGATGAGTTTTTTTCCCCAATTTATCCAATATCATCAATCGTGTACTTAATCCACTTTGAATACTACTGAAATACATAAAATCTACTTTAGGTGTACTGCATGTGGGACAGGCATTTGTTCAACACTGTTGTGAAAAGGTGAGCTTTTAATCTTTCCATTTTGTACAACTCCATCTCGTGTTGGTAGTGATTCAACAAACCCCACTGAATTCCTACTCGCACATGCACCTTGAGTGCGATAGATTCCACAAATGATTTTTTTATAAGCATCTCTGAACTCGTGATTACGGCAGCCATAAATGATTGGATTCAGGGCGCTATTGGTGAAGATACAACTTCCTGCGAGTAAGATGTAAATGTGTGTCACGAACGAGGACTTGACAATGGTAAGAAAAACACCCACTATAAATGGAATCCAGCAAACGTAGAAAACACCCACGATAATCCCTGAGTTATAGGAAGAAAAAAGAAACATAGCCGGGTTAAGCATTTATTTTAGATGTCTTCCTGCTAACTAATGGAAGGTATCGCTAAGTGCCAACGAGCAAGACAAAAACTCTATCAATAAATTTTGAAGATATTAATGAGAAAGTATTTTTGTCACAATGACACAAGTTATGCTACTCGGAAATAACTGACGTCAGCTTTTTGCCACAGAACTCAGAAACTTTGCAATGCCACAAAAACTTTGCAATATCGGAAGCAACGTCCGTGTAAATGATGTGACAAAGAATGAAGTATAGCACTTCTATACCAAATAAAATTTGTCAAAGAAACTCTTTGCCGAAATAAACCGTTTACATTACCAAAAAGAACTTACCAAGCTAAACTTTGCCGAAGGAAACTTTTTTCGGACCCATTTATTTGGCTATGGCACAGCTTTGCTAAAGAAACTTTTGCTCGCTTAACATAAGTTATTGGACTTTTGAAATTAATGGCCTTTGTTAACACAAGTTAACAATGACTCTTTGTTACAACAATTCACGAATCGAGATTTTTTCTGCCTACAGCTTGTACCAGTCCTCGCGCACAAACGGTTTTATGAGCTGCCGTCTGGCCAGCCTTGCCCCTTCGCTCGGCTGGCTCGTTGGTACAAACTTGTTGGCGAATCTTTGCTACTTTGTTTCTCGATAATAAACTAAATCCTTTTCCAAACGTAGCGGCTTCAGTGGAGCCCGCACTTATCTCGGGTTTCTGTCGTGTTAAGCGGATGAGAGTCTTTGATTCCCCCTGGATTTGGCTCTAATCCATCGCAAGTTAGCTACCAGCTGACGTTGAGTTTCGTTTACCGACTTCGGTGGAAGAAAAACTTCAGTTTTAAGGGAAAAGAAGTCCCCATAAATTCAAACCTTAGCAGGGCTGGGGATCGAACCGAGGGCGTTGTGGCTCAAAGGCAGACTTCGTCTTATCAATTGCTTCGCAAAAAAACGCTACAAATGCTATATTAACCTTTTTACCGTACTCACAGATACTGGGCACAAAAAGAACTACAAATCAGACCAAGATTAGCATCCTCCACAGAAAATTTGTTCTGTATTCTTGTCAAAGAGTGAGAGCTTTTTCCCATATTTCCCTCTGCTTTTCTCAATTCGGCTTTAAATTTTCGAACTAATATGCATTAAAAATAGCAAAAAATTAAACCAATTTCCTAAACGAATCAAAGAATCGAATTCAAGATTGCTTGAACGGTAAAACGAAAGGAGAGCAAGTCTCCGTAAACTGGTAAACATTGCGGATCGGGACACTGTATATACAAACCAACCGCGCAAAATAAAAGCAGTCTAGAGGATTCTTTTGTCTCACAAAACTTTATGTAAATGAGAACGTCCCAGCTAAAACTCACTGCAACTTCTACAGAGTATCCATGTGTCAAACTTGAGAAAGTCCCAACTGTAACTCACTGATACCCCCACGGAGCATCCATGAGTCAAACATGAGAAAGTCCCAACTATGACTCACTGATACCCCCACGGAGCATCCATGAGTCAAACATGAGAAAGTCCCAACTATGACTCACTGATACCCCACGGAGCATCCATGAGTCAAACATGAGAAAGTCCCAACTATAACTCACTGATACCCCCACGGAGTATCCATGAGTCAAACATGAGAAAGTCCCAACTGTAACTCACTGATACCCCCACAGAGTGTCCATGTGTCAAACTTGAGAAAGTCCCAACTATGACTCACTGATACTCCCACGGAGTATCCATGAGTCAAACATGAGAAAGTCCCAACTGTAACTCACTGATACCCCCACGGAGTATCCATGAGTCAAACATGAGAAAGTCCCAACTGTAACTCACTGATACCCCCACGGAGCATCCATGAGTCAAACTTGAGAAAGTCCCAACTATGACTCACTGATACCCCCACGGAGTATCCATGAGTCAAACATGAGAAAGCCCCAACTATGACTCACTGATACCCCCACAGAGTGTCCATGAGTCAAACATGAGAAAGTCCCAACTATGACTCACTGATACCCCCACGGAGTATCCATGAGTCAAACATGAGAAAGTCCCAATATGACTTACTGATACTCCTACGGAGTATCTGTGAGTCAAAACTTATGTCGTCAAGACAAAAAGGTGAAAGCTTGGTGACCTGGACAACGTCCTCAATTAGATGGTTAGAGCGTTTTGACGGATTGCGGAGGTTAAGTTCAACTTCTGTTGAAATCGCATTTTGTCAATTTCTAACTGGAAAAAAAATAATATCCTATAATAAATAACTTTAAAAACTTGGTCTCCACTTTCTAGGAAATTTTCAGACCTCGATCTTTTAGGAAACTTGCTGTTCTTTCTATAAGCTTTGAAAATGTTATTACAATTAGGAAATGGAGATCTAGGCCTGCAACCGAAGTCGTCACACTCAAAATGGCGGCTCTCGCGAAATTCAATCTTTGAAAAAGAGAAATAGAAATGGTTTGGGATGATCTCCATATAAGGAATAGGTAAATGCTAGCCGGTGATATGGACCGAAGGTAAAGAAAAGTAATAGTTTATTTTTGGACAATGGAGGATCCCGTTATCGTGTAGATACCTCTTGGGATGAGCTATATACAAAGAATAATCGAATGTAAGCAGTTGATATGGACGAAAAGTAAGGAAAGGTATTATTTTAGGTTAATATTGCTTGAACAGAAAAAAGTGCTAGATTGTATCGCAAACATAAGTCAATAATTATAACTTACAGCTCAGGTATAAATTGTACTTCTCGTTTCGATCAATAAGATCTGTAATAAAGATCGTAGGAAGAGCCTAATGCTTGTGGGATGTGGTGTAAATGGGAAACATCGAGTATAGATAGCGCATGCGTGCTAGTCGCTAACAGCTAACTTGAACCGCTAAAATCTGAAATATGCTCTAAGACCACGATAATAGCGGGCTTTAGCCTCTACCATAAATAATGGAATAACATGATCATTATTTAAAGGAGAACTGAACCCTTAATCTTGACTTTTTGTCATTTAACCATTTAGGGGTAGCAGAACTACTTTATGAGTTTTTTTTTTTAATTGTTAGCCGAGAAGTTCAGAAAAATATGAGGTTTTGTAACAAATCTACAAGGTTTGATCGGCAGCACAATATGTGCAGTCAGCGGTTGTTGATGACGTAGGTTATGATACTAGAATGATTAAAAAGAGAAAAAAGTGATTACTGTGCGGCTTTTGGCTATTACAAACGATAAAAAACTTCGCAAGATCTAGATTGCCCAAGGAATATCAAGGTTTCGAAGCACACTGCCATATTTAAGCTCTGAATATTGTAACCTTTAGCTAAGTCATGCCATACCGCTGGTAATCGCAATAGCGACCACAATATTAAACCTTTTCTAGAGACTTTTCTTCGTTTCAACATTTAATTTCTCAATGTAATTTGACTTAAACTTTAAAAAAAACTTCACAGAGTTAATCTACTATAACAATAGAGTCAAACAAAAATAGGTTATTTTTAGCATTCAGTTCTCCTTTTAAGGTAGATTTAAGGGGTTTTGCAATTTCCACTACCAATGTGACTTTAGCGCCATTTTAGTGGCCTCGAGTTATCTACTAACACGTATATGCTATATGTGTTTGATGTAATAAGACCAGTTATATACACTTGTAGATCACAATCATATTATAAAAACAATTTGGAGATTTTAAAATGAACTTACAAGACTTTCTTACCAATAGTTTTTGCTGCTTTAGATTCTCTTAGGATTAAGATTTTATTTTTTGAGCCCTGGGAAATCCCTTGCGTTCTCTCGTTCACGCGGAGCACTGCTATCTGTCGCTCATGATGCCGTGCGAGGTGGTATACTTTGAAATAACATGAGCTCATAATGACCGTTGGAAGAACACAGACGAGAGTGAAAAACGTTATCATATAATCTACTTCCATCGTATCTGCAAAACGGCATAAAACATGATCATTTTGCCCTCGCACCATTGCTCCGATTCCAGCCAATGGGCAGAAAGAGAAGAAAGCTGAAACAAACCAGGTCGTCCCAACAACGATAGCAACCCTTTCATGAGTCATTATCATTTGATACTTGAAGGGAGTTGATATTGCGATAAATCTATCGCATGTCACGCTGAGCAAATTCAGAACTGAAGCAGACAAACTGAATAATGTCAAACACAAGGAAAATTGGCACCATATTAGACCTCGCGTCCACTGGAAGGCCATCACTTCTACAACACGTAGCGGAAGGACAACCACGCCCACGATGAGGTCAGCAACAGCCAGACTTAAGATGAATACGTAAGTTGGTCGTAGAAGACGTGGTTTACTGTGAATCGTGCAAATTACTAAGACATTGCTGGCCGTTGCTGCAAATGCGATGGCTAGGAAAAACACGATGTTCACAACTGTTTCCGGTTTGTAACCAGTTTGTGGGGCTTGGAACGAGTCTTCTCTCCAATTTCGCGTCACTTCGGTCGAGTTTGGGCGGTAGACAGCCATTTGAACTTTTCTTTGATGCTAATCCCTGTTGTGATAAAATAAAACTCGTTTTGATTAGTTAATCAATGAAGTTAATAGGGTCTTTAAGATGCGAGAACGGCAACGACAACAATAGTCTTAATTACTAAATACAATAGTTGCACGCTGGAATGCAGCGAGCGGGCCACCAGCTCACCGTCATCTTCAGTGATACGCCGCGGAAAGTCATTAGGGTTTTGTTTCTTTGCTTTAAATGTTGTGAAAAGAAAAACGATTAAATGTTTCTCCATGAAGCTAAACGAATACTGAGAAAGTTTTTGCTGTTACGTCCTCGACAGCTCTAAATACGGTCTTTTCAAGTTTTAAGTTTAGCGATAACTACGTGTTGGTGCTAAGCTTGATGCATTCCAACGTGCAGTTATTGTATTTACTATTGTTCTTTGTTGTCGTCGTCGGCGTCGCAGTCCTCATTGCTAAAGGTCCCTATTAGAGACTTAACGCAACGAGGTCGGGAACGCCAACGACGACGTCTCAGAAAAATCACATTTCTGGTTCGCTTTTTATCTTTTTGTTCGGTTCATTAGAGTTTTGTTTCCCGCTGCTTTAAACTTTGTGAATAGAAAAAAAAATGATTAAATGTTTCTTCATGAAGTTAAACATATACTGAGAAAGTTTTTTGCTGTTTCGTCCTCGTAGTCACGACAACTCTAAAAAATGTCTTTTGATGTTGTAATTTTAGCGATAACTCCGTGCAGGTGCCAAGCTTGATGCATTCCAACGTGCAATTATTGTATTTACTATCACAGCACGAGATTGCAAATTTAAGTTGTCTTAAATGTAGCGTAAAGATAAAGATGCGTTTTAAGCACCTTTACGCTCACTTTAATGATCAGCGTAAATTACCTTAGGGGGACCTATCTTTACACTACTCTAGTTACGCACACCAATTAAATTGTCGTAAAGTTTATCTTTACACTTGCGTAAAATTGTTTAAACATAAAGCAAACCCAATCTTTACGATGGCATAAAGACAAGTAAAGCGTTTAAAGTAAAGCTTTACGGCGGCGTAAAGACAAGTAAAGCATTTAATCTATAGCTTTACGGCTGAAGAACTTGCTTAAATTTGAAAAACATAAATAATAAATGAATGGTTGATGTACTAGGTGAAGTCTACAGAAATTAGTGGAAAAGTGCTAAGAAGATTTTCCAGTAACCGAAGACGCTTTGCTGCATTAAAGATTATACGATATACTTTTACAGTGCGGACACTAACCGCCAACACCAGGGCGGAGAGAGGTTGGGCGGAGAAACGAGCGGTCCGCTCTTGCTGAATGTGTGATGTTATTTACGTTATTTATTTATCTACGTTATTTTCAAAGTGTAGCGGTGATTTCACACATCGGTTCATGGTGGTTAGTTTTGGATAAATGTAAAAAGTAACTACAAAATAAGTGAAAATAAAGCCATAACGTTCATGGTTCGAAATATATCGATATGATTCTGAAACACAAACAAGCTAAAGTTTAGAAAACCATTTGACTGTAGCAGCTTGGTTCACACGCAATGATAAACTTTATATTGATACGATCACAACACTCCAACTATGAACGCTATGGCTTTATTTTCATTTATTACTTGTGCCAGCAGCGAAGCGCGGCACAAGTTTAGGTTTGCCCCGTGTTTTTTTGTTTTTTTTTATTTGTGTCGCGTTCTTCAGCCACTTGATGTAATACTTGATATACTAGACTGAGAAGCCAAGTCTTGCGTATACAGTCAGAACTCATTACAACCAAAGCTTTCACATTTTATCCACGAGCTGGCACAAGTATACGCTCCTAGAGCGTCTTGTTTTGCAGTTATTTTTTACATTTTCCACGACTAACCACCGTGAACCGTTGAGTAAAATCACCGCGCCACTTTGAAAAAAAACTTGGTATAAAAAGGCAGAAAAAATGTCTTGGTCATTACGTCAGTCGCGGCTGTGATTGGCTAGTTATGAAAAAGGTGAAAAAAAACCATAGTGTTCAAGGTTCCGAGTGTTCGCACTGTAAAAAGTAAATGCACACGACTGCTAAATGACACAAAAGCATTTTGATTTGCTAAAAAACCGTGTGTTCAATAATCCTAGCAAAAGCTAAAACCATTTGTTTTTAAAACAACTTGACCTGGTCAACCTCGCTCTCGTTCACTGCTTATATTTTTTTCTCGCATTTACTCCAACGAAGGCCACATTGAAACGTCAGTTTTAACTCTTTTCGCTACGGAGAAAAACTTATAAAATTATCAAATTACTTTTATTTTTGATGAAAACCATGTGCAGCGAAACTACAAGCAAAAATGAAAGAATAGCATTCTAATTTCATAAATGCCATTTTGTTACGCTTCTAAAGAAGATAATTTTTTAAACTACAACTGATTTATGCATTATAAAAACACCCACCGTACGTTACTTAAAGAATACCTTTATCTTATTTTATGCAAGTTTCTTTACCATGATTTAAGCTCCCTTTACACTCTTTATGTAAAGCTAATCTTTAAATAAACTTTACTGCTACTTTAGTATGCTTTATGCTGCAGTAACTTTAGGCTTCTTTAAGAAACATTAAACTACAACCGTAAAGCGGAAAGGAAATCTTTGCGCAACTTTACGCAAATCATAACTATCTATAAATTTGAAATTTCTTGCTGTGATATATAAATCCTGGTCTTCACTACGACATAAGCATAAGTATAAGCATAACGAGTCTTATGTCGTAATGAGGACAGCCGCAACATAAGCATAAGCACAAGCACAAGATTATCAAAATGTTCTGTTCTTCTTGTGCTTATGCTTATGGTTATGTCGCTTATGTTGCTAGTGAGGACAACAC
>JAOBBB020250190.1:0-11222 GCA_025331005.2 Zoanthus gigantus | reverse complement strand
TACTACTATTACTACTACTACTACTACTATTACTACTACTACTACTATTACTACTACTACTACTATTACTACTACTAATAATAATAATAATAATGATAATAATAATACTGATATTACCACTACATTTTTGCTACTGCTACTACCACTATTATACTACTACTACTACTACAACTACTACTATTACTACTACTACTACTACTACTAATAATAATAATAATAATAATGATATTACCACTATAAGTTTTACTACTACTACTACTACTACCACTACTACTACTACTACTATTACTACTACTAATACTATTACTATTACTACTATATATACTACTACTACTTTTACTACTACTATTACTACTAAGTAGTTCTAATACTACTACTACTACTAATAATAATAATAATAATAATAATAATAAGTACTACTAATACTACTACTACTATTACTATTACTACTACTACTACTAAGTACTACTACTCATACAACTACTACTACTATTGCTACTACTACTATTAATACTACTACTACTACTACTACTACTATTACAACTACTACTACTACTATTACTACTACTACTACTATTACTACAACTGACTACTACTACTACGATACTACTACTACTACTACTACTACTGCTACTAAGTACTACTGCTACTATCTATTACTACTACTATTACTACTAAGTACTACTGCTATTACAATTACTATTAATATACCACTACTACCTACTACTACTACCATTTTTATTACTAGTACTACTTCTATTACTAATACTACTACCATTACTACTGCTACTATTGTTACTACTGCAGTACTACTGCAACTATTATCGAAGTTTAACACAAAGTCCTTTGGCAATGTGTAGCTACGTTTCATATCATGCCAATAAAGCTTGTTACTACTACTACTACTACTACTACTGCAGCAGTACTACTGCAGCAGTATTACTGCAACTACTACTACTATTCTTACAACTGCTTTTATAAATATTTTTTTTGTCTTTGATCTTTCATTCAATCTTATTAAAGTATATTTCTGAGTCATCAATTGTTTTTATCTAAATAAGCTACAATTAGCAACAGAAACACTCTTAGACTACTTCATAAAGGTTCTTTAGGTACATTTTTATCTTATTGTTGTTCAAGACTGATGATACTAGGTAAAACCAGAGACGCCGCCTACACTAGTCTTCTGAAGAAACTTATCTTTTTTTGCCTTTATACTAACTTTATATATTTATTTTCCATGTTTTGTCTACTTACACCAGTTTAATTGGTCCGCTCCAAAAGGACTAACATTATTGCATAGCAAAACATTTGGCCGGTTCAGAAGAGGAAATATTATTGCAAGTCATTGTCAGAGAAGTTAAAAACAAAGAAAGTTTTGTGATTCAACAAAGAACCCCTCTATTTAGTTCACCATTCTTCAAGGTGGACGATGACAACTTCTTCAGCGGTGTTTTTTTCTTACAAAAATAAATTAGATTTGTTAGCTGTATTTAAGTAGAAAATAAAGGAAAACGCAAACTGTTTGACCATGGTATTACTTCGCTTCAGAGAATTTAGAAAAAAGCAATTTTCTTTTCTAAGCTTCCTGCATGGATAATATATATTTCAGTTTCTCAGTTCTATTATGAAACACTCCAGCGAAGATGTTATGTGAGGACTTGGTTAAGTGGATTAGAAGTTTATTTGTAAACCAAATTATGATCCCTTTTAAAATATTGAAAGAAATTACTTTGAATGCCGGCCTTCATTTTCTTTATATCCGTGGTTACGGATAAAATATAATTGAGTTTACATTTTATGAAATGAGCCAGGTAGCAGCTACATGCAGACTACAAGAGAGACTTTTAAAATTAAAAACAAAATGAAAAATAAAAGGTAGTTTTAGAAACGCTTTCGTTAGTGGCATTCATGACAGATAAAAGAAAACAGGAAATAATTTAAGAAAGTAAAAGAAAATGTCCACAGAAACAGAAACCGAAAAAGAAATTAAGAAACTGAATCAGGACTAGGGGAACCGGGCTGACAGAAATATAAACTAAACTTTGAATGGGTACAAGAGCAAGATGTAAAACTTCATGAATTACTACAGTACAAACTGAGACAGATATTAGAAAGAGAGTATAAGTTAGAAAAGCAACAGCAGCAAGAGCAAAGAAAAATCAGTGTTGGCTAAGCCTAAAGACAAAGAAATAAATAAATCCAGAAAACCATCCGATGAATAAAATTGAAAAACCTAAATTCCTAAACTCTTTTTTTTATTCAGAACATTAACTACTTTTTCCAACATGCACAACATGCAGCCAATACCAAAATTCAATTTAAAACATAAACAAAACCAAGAAACTGAAAGAGAATTAAAGCAAACCTCGCCAACAAAACATGCAAGAGAAGAAAATTTAAAGTAGATACTTATCGTAAAATAATGTAAGAATGTATATGAATACTGCTACAACCAATTATCAAAAAGAGCTCGCACACCGTTTCAAATCTTACAAATGGACCATTCCTTTCATTTGTCAGGAAGACAGTAGAAATTACAAGGTAAGTAAGTAGTAACCGTTCATTTGAAAGGAAACGCTTGGTGTTATTCTAACTTCTGAAACAACCAAATCAATTGATGAAGCCCTACAAGGTGACTTTTCACTTTGTTTGTCTTGAAGATATGAAATAATTTTGAAACATTTATCAAACGTTTTGTATTTAGTTTGACGTTTACAAATGCATTGTGGTGTTTTTTTAAATCATGTTAGTGTAGAGCCACAACTATTGGAATCGAAAGGAGCCATGATTAATCATTGTCATCAAAGGTAGATTTGAGTTAATAATCGTAAGTTAACAATTTTCTTTGTTTGTTTTAAACTTAAATTTAAAAAATACTGCATCAGAATAAAGAGTAGTGGAGATTTACGTAAAAATTCATTTACCTGTTTTAAAATTCAGGCATTTTGAGATCAGTACTAGTTTTGCTTCAAACTGGATACTCTCTCACACCTAATTTTTCCACCAATATACTTGCTTTTTGGATGTTGGTTCTTATACCATAAATTTCTATATAAAAAATTCTTTAAAGAAGCAGCTTCAGAAATACATAAACGACTTAGAAGTGAATTCGTAAATAATCAGAATGTGCCGACAATAGCTTGGTTTTTAACTTTTAGGGGGGGGAATGGACGATATTCAGTTTGATAATATAATTGTATCAATCTAGATCAGTGGCTAAACGATAAATTCACTATTCAACTTTGCGACTCACTTGTTTGGTATTTTGGTTTTCAAAGTCTTCAGGCCAAAACTAAGTTGATTCAGTGTTCATGAAAATGCAAAACGATAGAAAAAAGCACAACCTGCACGGTGTATTTGGTCAGTGAGAACTCTGTGAGATAAGGTAATATTGATATGTTAAAGTTTTTCAAACCTTAGATGTTGACTATAAATTAAACCAAACATGCATATATCAAAATAAAAATACTTAATCTTGCCTATGAGTCTGAAAGGGCAAAGAATAGTGACGAAAAAACATAGAATACCTGTGGAAAATTATGAATGGGGAATTAACAAACGTGCTAATCTAATATCTTTGTGAACACTATGAAGCATTGTCAACAGAACTCAAATTTTCAAACAATTGCTTTTCAAATCTTCTACCTTTTGAATCACGAAAAAGGTAAATTGTAAACACAAAGAAATTCCCTCAGCTTACAAAAATGTCTTGAAGTGAAATTATCCAAATGAAAATTTTAAATCCCAAGAAACAGACAGAAAATTTAAAAAATACTGCACCTTTGCCTTTGCAAAAACTACGGAAAAAGGTTTAGAATTGCAGGAGTGAACAACCATTAGTACAACTGGTTACAAACAAATTTTAAAAAATGTTTAATTTTTTTTGGAAAACTTCTGTATAAAATATAACAAATGATGCCAAAACAAAAATAATTTTGGAACTCTTCACGTTATGAATGTTTTCTTCTAACAAACGAGCAAAATACTAAACACTTAATAGGATAATGTTGAACAAATAATTATGAAAATTCCTAAACAAAAATCCAATAGAGCGGTAATTTGGGATTTATTTAAGAATCATAAAGATGGTTTTGACACCATAGAAATCAAATTTAAAATGATACAACGAGCAGCTGGTGTTGTGAGACATTGCCATTTATATATATATATATATATATATATATATGGAAAAAAAAGTCCATTCAATGCTAAGTCTAAAGTTGAAACAGCTTATAAGTCTATGAGTCTTGTGTGTTTTATATATGAAGAATTCTAAAAAAATGAATAGCAAAAAAAGAGTATATGAAAAGGTTGTCTTGTCCAAAGATATCAGCACGTACCATTTGATAAACAGGAAATGCCTTGATGGGTTCTTACAGGATCAACTGCCAACAAATTGCTAGTTTATACTTTCCATTTACCTCAAAATCTCCTTGACCTTATTTCTTATTCTTAGGACTTTTTATACAGTAGATCTTAAACCTTGTATTAAGTCTCAAAGAAAATGATGGTCAAAACATGATCTGTTAATATTTAAACAAATTATTAATTATAACCATAAATGACTGGGAAGCTTCCAATTGTTCAACAAGCTAACCTAAAACTGATACAACAGGCTTTAAACCTTAGCGATAAGGTGCTTAAAGAAGTTAAAAACTTTTAAAAACAGCTCTACTCACATTCATCAGTTGAAACGTTTGAGAGAAGCAAACCAAAAATACAGCAAATAACGTTTTAGAAACCCTTTCTGTCATTATAAATGTTTGTGCAGGGAGCTAACTACATCAAAAGCAAAAAAGCAAAATTTGCATATACCTAAACACCCAGGCTTGTATGTTGAATATTTGACACTTAATTCTTGTCATAATAAAACTGGTCGTCAGATAAACAACGAACATCTCAACTATTTTAAAAGCCAGAGCATCTTTGTCATAATAAATTTAACTTTTTCAACCAACATATAAGAAAAACCTAGACAGACTCCATAAGATTTTATACCA
Organism: Zoanthus gigantus; assembly: GCA_025331005.2. NCBI lineage: Eukaryota > Metazoa > Cnidaria > Anthozoa > Zoantharia > Zoanthidae > Zoanthus > Zoanthus gigantus. Next base: position 6,219 of record JAOBBB020250190.1, on the reverse strand, counting down.
GTTGTTGAAAACTTTAGAAACAAAGTCTTATATCAAAATTAATTCGGCCTAGTGAGAAGTTTTTATGGGCTAAATCAAGAAAAAATTTGAAAATTTTTGATTCAAGCTCATTGGCAAAATCGGAACGACAATGTCAGTATAACCATTTTCAAAAGATGATTCATTTTGACAAGTGTAATGCTTTTTGGAAATAGTTGCTATATATACAATACCTCACCGATGCTTCTTAAAAAACATCAGAAGCTGTAAACAAAATGCATTACACCATGTTATCAAATACATTTCAAGCAAAACCGGTTTTTGAAACCCAACAAAATGCATTACACCATGTTATCAGTTTCATTTCAAGCAAAACCTGCTTTTGAAATCCAACAAATTTAAAAATAGTGTCAAATCGTTGAGAGTCCTTCACGTTTTAGATAGAACCACGTCACCAAATAAAAGCTGAACAAAAAACTTCATCTTTTAACAAATAAACCTTGTATTTTTTGTCATCTTCAGATAAATTAAAGAAATACCTTCAGAGTTTAACACATCATGTAAACACGAAATAGGTGTCGGAGTGATGAATACCTCTAGTCTAGACTGATTCTGTTGCATCTGATGTCCACATTCACTGGGCTTTTTGTCAATTTCTTATCTTTCGTTGAAAAGAAGAGATTAAAGTTTTTCTTTTTTTACGACATTTGGTGCTGTTGAAGCCATTATATCTGGTCGTGTTCTTGTGAAAGACATACCTCTGTTCTCAGTGTGAAACACTTAACTCATATTGCAAGTTTCGCCATACTCAGTCTAGCGAAAAAAGCATTACATCCGTGCTACTAAATCAAGTTAAAAGAAAGAAACGGAGTTTGATTTTTAAAGTTTCCTATGCACACAACGCCTACAAAATTTAATGTAAATCGGGGATAAATTTCTAATTTCATTTAACTGATTAGAAAAAAAGAGAGAGCTAAGTTATATCATATCAGTAATCGCGATGGAAAGAAGAAAAATCCTTAATAGTTTGACGGATTGAGCAAGTGTTAGCCTAAAAAATTCCAAGTAAATTGAATGGCTAACATGTAACAGATTCCCTAGCCAAAGTGTTCATACAAAAGTTCATGCAGACTACAATTTTAAAGCTGCTGACATTTATAGCTGCTGGGAAACTGTCATTTTCAGTTTTGATATCTTAAGATATTCAGAGCATTCGATAAACATTACTCCAACTTTTTCATGTTTATCCAAAGACATAATGTTCACATAAAATACTCAGTTCAAAGGCACTGTTTGACACAGCTAAAGTAAAGCCATCCTGAATGAACAAATCCTCAAACCTTCCACTTTTCCATTTGCCAGTATTTTTAAAACAAAAGTGTGAAACTAACTGTTTTCTTTGTATTGCTCACTTTTGTATCAGTTCAAAAAAGCAAAAGTTTGTTAATATTGGTTCTTACGAGATTATTTTCAAGGTTAACTACATGCCAAGTGAACGTGCAAGAATCAACCCATATCCACAAGTCACAAGTTTTACAGATGATGAGAAACATAAATAGCAAAATCTAAAATCAAAATCAGTTGCAACTATGGCCAGTACTTACGTTAGTAAAGACAATAAAGGTAAACCTTTTACTATAAACAAGCAACTGCTCTCCAGAAATATTGAAATGCAATTTATCGGTGCACTAAAGAAACTCTATTGCGTTTGTAACATTACAGTATTGGCGACAAAGCCTCACGAGAGAACAGAAAAGAAAACTGTAGCAGCCAGAAAATGGATCCCAGATATTTGTGTTTTGTGTTCCTGTTCCCATAAGTTTATGGTTAAATACAACATCTTTGGTAATTCTTAAACTCAAACAAATACTTTTAGGCGACTAAAATGAAACCGAAATGTCTTTTGTTTTATAAAAATTGAGTAAACCGAACGGGCATCACGTACAAACACGTCACATCCCGAACGGAGGCGTTCCTTCCCACGTTGAGTTAAATCCTAAACTGTGTCTCACTTGCTTGACTTGGTTGTAGTCCATTGAAACGAAATTCATTCTTTATCGAGTTTCTTACTTGTTAGATAAGAGTCTTTATTTAAGAACTGCATTTCAAATTACAAGTCATAGAATGAAATTCACTAATGAAGCTAAACTCATAACGCTTTCACTCTTGGACGTGTTTAATCTTAACACTGATATTATTACAGGTAAGTGCAGGATTTAAATAAAAGCGGTTGTAACAAATTGCAAAATAACTTAACGGTGTTTTGAATTTGAAAAAAATACCGCTAGCTACTTAAACTTTGTTCACTTCGCTAGTTTCAATTAATCATATAACAGCAACAATATTTACCTGGAAACGTATTTATTCAACTAAATTTGTTTTCCTCCTCGTTTGTTTTAGAGCTAGGAGCAGATGGTTTTTGGGTACTTCAGTCTTTAAAAAATGCTTATTAAATACGAGCACGTTTAAAGGAATACAGTACAGGGGACAAACACCACTTTGCACGCATAAGGTGTGATTTGGGACAATAAATCAACGTACTTAAAATGAGAACACAGATACTATAGCGGTCAGGAACAAGCGTATTAGCTGTTTCTAAAACACACATAGCAAAATTACTGAAAGTCCATTCTTTTGCACCCCGGGATTTCTTTCGAAGTTCATTAGAAATTGCTTCAAAAGTTGCACAGACATGAAAACCTTGAAAAACAATGAAGACTGCAAGCCGAGAAGCGATCGGGTGAACCGCTTGGTCCAGCAGGCTTCAGATTTGACCTCAAACATAATGGCACAAAATTTCCGATTTAGGTTTATGTCGCAAACTAAGGGGGACATTAAGACCGTGTATGAAGTTTCTTTTATTAAAAAGGGAACGAATTGGGTTAATGTAAGGGTATCGACCGCGATATCTAACTTTTTGGCACGAGTACAGCTTTACATCACACGATAAAATCAAAACGTGTTTAAGAATTTCGAAATAGCAAAATTCTTACCTTGATAAAGTTCTTACCTTGATCGGTAATAATTCAGTACAAACTCAGATACCCAACGTTTTTAAGTACTCTATCTCCAAACTATAGCCTTATAAATAAAGGGAGCATTGCAAGGTTGGTGACCCTGTTTACTATCCGTTCATCCGATCCATACAGTAGCTTCTGACCGCCCGCTTTGCTACCAGTGTCACTCAAGCATGAACGGAGATATTATAATATGTCGGCTGCTACAGTTCGCGACATGGCAATTTTGTCTGCGTTTTGACCACAACGCAATGGGGCAGCGGTGTAGAAATCGGCCGTTCGCCTTTAGCTATTTTCATTCAGTCGATTAGTTTTAATAAAATTGGAGGAAAGCAACAAGGCTTTGCTAGAGAATTTACGTGACAACCAATTCGTTTTGTGGCGGTATTTTTACATTGTCAAAGCTGTCCACACTACTAACTTGTGGCAATTTGCATTGGAAGTGATTAGCGAACCGAGGACAAGAAATCACTTACAGACACTGACGAATTGCAGTGGCATTTTTACTTATATAAAACTAGTTGTTTTAAGCGGAACAATTATTTACCGATAATTGGGAAAATAATTCTAAAATCGCTTGGTTCGTCTTTTCTGCATTTTGTGGTTGGATCATCATATAATATATAAACAACGAAAAACAAAAATATTTGAAAACGGCGAATTGACGCCGAATTTCAAAAAACTTCAATTTTTTCTCTCTCCCCGTTTTCTTTATTTTAGTCGAAGAAACCTATATAAAACAATAGCAAATATGTTGTGCTATTCGCAACTGCAGCGTGAAATTCTCTGATATAAACTAGTCAAATAAGAAAAAAACAAGTAAATTAGTTAGCTTTTGGAACACTTAACTATTTCTTTAATAAATATAATTATAGAAAAGCACTTAAATCGAGCAAGAAAATCAAAACGTTTATAAGTTTTCGCGAGGGTTCAGTGTGTAATTCCTAGTTTGGAACGTTCAGTCGCTTTTTGATACAAACATTGCATTCCCGTTTCCCTGGGGCGAAAGTATGTTTTAAAGTGTTATATTTTTGACCTTTCAATAATATGATCAAGTGTGTCGACCTGACATGATGTTTTCAACTTGTACTAAACTGCTTGTTTACAAAATGTTGTGGGTGAAAAAGGTCAAATGGTAAGTTTGTTTGCTTAACAAAAACCGCTTGTAAGAGTTACTCAAAAAAATGCCTGATATTAAAATTACTTGCAGTACGTGGTATACATTACTGAACCATAAATTCAGTTGTTTTTTATTTTGCTAAGTGGTCATATTGCATGGTAATAATGTAAAATAATGCACAGTCATGGCTACCGACCTTTGATTGATATTTCTGCATATATTTTCTTTATTAGAAACATAAGAATTTTAGTAGCGATAAAAGTGAAAGTAAATTCTAAATTCTTGAACGATTCAGATATCTTCAATAATGAAAGAATTTTTTTCACATAAACTTTTGATTGTTAAGATAACCCGAAGAAAGGATTGTTTGTATGTAAATGTTTAACACTTCTTACCAATCAGGTCTAGACGTAATTGTCTATTCATGCATTAAAAACCTTTTGTTGGGACATTCATTGTGCATGAAAGGAGAGTGTATATTTAATAGGATCTTAAAAAAAATTTTTCGAACTCTGTTGAAGAGATATAAAACGTGCCATTCAATAAATGTTTTTTCTCTAGATCTTTTACGTTTCTTTGTATAAATTGTGCAAATCTACTAAAGATGTCAGACAATTTTTTACCACATATTTGAGGAATACGCGTCTTGCTTGAAGTTTACGAGTTAACGCTGGTTTCTCGGAAACTGGATTTCTTTCAAATGAATTCAACTGATAAGAAATGATTAAGGCAAAATTTAAGAAATATTTTGTAGAGGTTAATCCCAAAAAGCTGAAATTTGAATACAGAATGTAGATCAATAATATAGTTTATAGAAGTTATCAAATTTGTCAACACATTACAAGAATTGCACAGTGTTTTAACTAAACCTATATAATTCTTTTTTTTCTCTAAATAGGAAAGCAAACCCAAAGGACCCCGAACACAACACGAGCACGCTGACGAGAAGAATGGCCAGTACGTAAACAATGTGCAACACAACAAGCACGTGTAATAGAAACCCCAAAAACTTGTAAAACGGAAATGTCATGCGCTTAAACAAACGAAAGGTAATATCAACACAGAAACATTGAAATATTCTGTTGGGCTCTTAAAAACATCTTTAAATACTCACCTAACTATACTAAATCCATTTTATGACAAAGCGTTGAACTATTTCAATCAGCATGAATTGGAAGAAGCCTGCGGGGACACCTCGAAGCTACATAGCTGAAAGTGAAAGCAAGTTCTAATTAATGAGTTAAAACACGTTTTCTCAAGTCCCTGCTTAACATATTGCACAACAAGTTTTTGTTTTATCAACGCATACCTAACACGTTCGGTATGTATTCCCATCAAAACATTGCACAGTAATTTTTTTTAACTATGTATAGAAAATATGTCCTTCAAGCCACTAAAATGGACACTAAAGCCCTGTCTAAAAAAACAATTTTTATGTGACAATTTTTGTTTGCTAGTGAGTAGTATAGCATATATAACGTCCTGTTGGAGCTTAACTACAGGATACCCCGCAACTGCCGGTAATTTATTCCTGCGCATTCGTCGTTCTTTAAAAATAAATGCGCAGGGCTTACCCCTGAACGGGTTAGCTACCACTGCTAGATATAGACCTCATCAGCATGGCATAACTAGCAAACAGGCTCAGGTTCCTACAGAAAATAAAATATGATAGTGAAGGTGTAATGCTTGACGCAAGCAAGATGGGATGTGGAGTTTGACGACGAATACTCCGTTGGAACTTTCTCATTTGCACAAACTTTTGTGTACATAACAACCATACTATTGTTTATAAAAATCCTCCAGCCAGCTTTTATTTGGTGGTCAAGCGATCAAAGTCAGCTCTAACCGGTTTCTTAGCGAATCCTAGTGCCAAAATCATATTCAAAAGGCAGTTGTGGCCAAGCTAAACCCTTTCTAACCGGTTATGCGCTTACTGACCGAGGAGACTGAACAGCGCACTAATATTTGAGTCATTCTTTAAAAGTATATAATATAATATGATATATGATATGATATGGTATGATATGATAGGATAGGATAGGATAGGATAGGATAGGATAGGATAGGATAGGATAGGATAGGATAGGATAGGATAGGATAGGA
>JAOBBB020250100.1:0-11222 GCA_025331005.2 Zoanthus gigantus | reverse complement strand
CCCCCGGCCACCGCGCTCGCCCCCAGGGCCTGGCGTTCAGCCGTGGGCAGGTCCGATAAACCACCACACCGTTTGTTTTTCTTCTGTAGATTTTTTTTTTTTTTTTTTTTTTTTTTGTCGCTTTAAGAAACATAACATCAGTGTGCATGTGTCAAAATATATCTGGAAGAAAATTGGCACTTTGGTATGTTCAAGCACAGGCAACCCAAGCTCAGTATTGGTGGTAAAGAGTTAATTAGTAACAACATTTTCAATGTATACAAAATTCTAATTTTTGCTGTCGATCATAAAAAATAACTCAAGTTGTAAAATAATTTGGAAAAAAACATACCTTGAAGCTTAAACGTTATTTGATGTTTTTTTTTTATGCATGAGAGGTATTGATGGTAGGCTGAATTTCAGTGAGAAAGATAGAGGGAAAGTCTGGAAAGAGCATATATGGAAAGAATTATGAGTGAGGAGAATGAGTGGGATTAGAACGTAAAAGCAGAACTGGTGAAAGGGCCAAATGAGGGGGGGTTAGTGGGGAAGATGTGGTCAAGGCGATAAGGGCAATGAAAGCTAGAAAGGCTGCTGGACCCTTGGAAGTAAGTGCTGAAATAATAGCGGCGAGTGGGGAGATCGGGATTGGTGTGATGGTGGAGCTGGGTCAGGGTGTGTTGAATGGAAAAGGAATGCCAGCTGATTGGGCATTGAGTGTTGTGGCAACGATTATCAAGGGGAAAGGGGATGCAATGAGTTGCATGGTGTACTGTATAGGGGAGTGAAGTTGCTAGAGTATACAATGAAGATAGTAGAAAAGGTGCTAGAGAGGAGATTATGGGGTATGGTGAAAGTAGACGAGATGCAATTTGGTTTTATGCCAGGCAAAGGAACAGTAGATGCAGTATTTATTCTGAAATGCAAGGGAATACTTAGACAAGGAGAAGAAGTTGTATAGAATTATGTGCTTCATTGACCTGAAGAATACATTTGAGAGGGCCTCAATGAAAGTATTGGAGTGGGCAATAAGGAAGAAAGGTATACCAGAGGTAATGGTAAGAGTAGTGATGAGTTTGTATGAAGGTGCTAAGAAAAGAGTCAGAGTTGGACTAGAGTTAATTTTGTCCAAGGAGTTTGAGGTGAAAGTTGGTGTGCACCAGGGGTCTGTGTTATCGCCATTGGTTTTTGCGATCATGGTTGACGTGGTTACGGAGAATGTGAGAAATGGTTTGATGAGTGAGATGTTGTACACAGATGACTTGGTTCTGACAAGTGAAACGATGGAGGGACTGAGGGAGCAGTTCTGGAAATGGAAGGAGGCATTTCAGAGCAAGGGGCTGAAGGTGAACCTCAGGAAGACAAAAGTGGTTGTGAGTGGGGCAGAAGATGAAGTGTCTGTAAGTAAAGTAAATCCATGTGGTAATTGTGGGAAGCGAGTAATGGCAAATTCAGTATTGTGTGTGAAATGTGGGAAATGGATCCATGGAAGATGCACAAAAGTAAAGAGAGTGACCCCGAGGTTGGGAAGAGATTTTGTGTGTGGAAGATACAAGCAAGCTGATGATGTATTAGTAGAACCGATGGAGGAGTTGTGTGAAGAGGTGGGGACAGTGAGAGGTTTCTGTTATTTGGGGGATAGAGTGAATGCAAGTGGTGGTTGCGAGGCAGCTGTGACAGTGAGAGCAGGAATTGGGTGGGTGAAGTTCAAGGAATGCAGGGAGTTGCTGAACTCAAAAAGGTTCTCACTTAGGATGAAAGGAATGGTTTATTGGAATTGTGTAAGATCGGTGATGTTATATGGGAGTGAGACATTGCATTTGAGGGAAAATGAAATGGCAATTTTGAGAAGGACCGAGAGAGCAATGGTGAGAGCAATGTGAGGTGCAAAACTGATGGAGAAAAAGAGGACAGAGAACCTAATAGAGATGTTGGGATTGAAGGAAACAATGGTTCAGATGGCAAAGACAAGTGGAGTGAGATGGTATGAGCATGTGTTGAGGAGGGATGATGGGCATGTTTTGTGAAAAGCATTGGAGTTTGAAGTGAAGGGCAAGAGGAAGCGAGGATGACCAAAGAAGACGTGGAAGACGCAAGTGGAGAAGGAGAGCAAGAGTGTGGGTTTGGAGAAGGAGGATGCCTTGAATCGAGCAAAATGGGAGTGGGCATTGGAGAGATTGCTGTTAGAGTGGGGTAAATCCGGTCACCCCCATTTACTGGGATAAACCCGGATCAAAATTGGATTGATTGATTCAGGGCAATTTTGTAATTTCACGTGTGAAATTACAAAATTACAAATGAAATTTTGCATCAAAATTAAAGACTAGGTACTAGTCACCCATGGTATTATGTAAAATATACTTATTTATTTAATATTTATTTATTTGTTTATTTATTTATATCCTTTTTCAGAGAGTGACTCATCATGTGGCAAGTTGTAAAGGCCCTGTCACTGGCTTCTTGTTTGGTGAGTTATCACAGAAAACAAAGCAGATTGTTAGTTGCGTAGCATGCAAAGTGTCAAGTCATTCAACTGCTACTGGACAGGCAACTGTTCCTGACTGGAATACACAATATCAAGAAATCTCTTCATTTATTCCAACTGGTAAGTCAGTTACATGATGAGAAGTAAAATTTATCTATTAAGCAGTTCAGTAATGTATTTTGCAATAGCCTTTTTACTGTAGGGTGCAGATGTTTCAAGCATTAGACCGTCGATTGTGTATAATTATAATAGATACCTTACAATGGAAAATAAGTCCTTCAAAATGACTTCATTTGTTTTATTGAATGTTGCGTTTGCTTGTGTAGTGTATATGTCAGTTTCCTGGTTACGACTTGAGCCCCATTTTTACAGCTGATTTACTTTTGACAATTTTTCTGTAACTATAGCTATAACTATAAAAACTCACATATTTTAAGCATTTACAGGGGTGTGGAAATATGTATTTTGGAAACTTGTCCCAGGCAAGTAAATATGAAAAATCTACTTGCCTGGACCCCAAATCAACTTGCCCATAGATGTTTGATTTGAAACTTATTTTATGAAACAATAACCAAAGTTTCTTACTTACAATCTTTAATGTTTGTCTAAAATTACAATTAGCTTTCTGAAAAGTTAGTCTGAGTCACTAATGACTAGTTTCTTGCTAATAGAGGCTGCTGCACGTGGAAGAGAACTGAAAGCAGTGGGTTTTTTATGCGTTATGTGTCTATTTCCTGATTTCAGCCAGTGTTCTACTGATCGCAGGGGGTCATACAACTCAAATGGCTCTCCATCAATTACAATACGCATTTGATGCTGAAGATTTTCCTGTGTAAGACGGGTTCTTAATTAAAAACATTTTTCACAAGGTTGAATTGTTTGAGTTTCACTTTACTAACTCCATCTGTTTAAAAGTTTGAATACTGATAACTTTTCTCCGTAATTACGCTGATATTAATTTTTCTGCTTTCTGGAATTCAACTGAAGGCAAATTTCGCTAATTAAAGAACAATACTTTTGCAAAACGTTTCACTTTAAATTCGCTACGGTGTAAATACGACGAAATACGGTGAAAGTGACAAAAATTCGGAAAATCTTGCCGTAATACGGCATTATTATGAAACAAGACTTTAAAGTACTTACTGTATTGCAAGTTTAGACCCATGAAAAAAACTACTTGTCCGTGGACAACTAAACTGCAAAATTTCACTTGTCCAGGTCCCCGATATATCGAGTCGAGCAAGTCAGGCATACGATTTCCACACCCCTGATTTAAGTAAAAATTCTAATTGCAAAAATAACACTTCTCCAACCTGTTTTAAAATTATCATTTCCGACAAATCTATTCTCAAACTTAAAATAAAGGAAAGCTTTCTCATCAGTAGGGAAAAACCTAAACTTAACTTTCAAGTAAAGCATTTTAAAGCATCTTTTATCTAGTTCAATTAAAGTTTCATTAGAATTTTCCTTTATATATCTTATCCACTGCTCTGTGACTATTCCCAAACCTCTACTGTAACTTAAACTTATTTTAATTAAGCAGATAATTACACAGACAGTGTACAATATGTCTGTAAGTATAGCAAATGTGTGTGACAATTTTGTGATAGTTGAGAACATTGGCATCGGGATCGAAAAAATTACTCTGGTCAACTTTGTACAATACTGTAGAACAGCCGTTCATTGGTACGAGGGCCTGGATTATAACAAAAAGGATTGCTATCTTGCTGTAATAAATAAAATACTTAATGGATTTATATGGGTTCCCACTAGCTCTTGATATCAAGAGTCCTAACCTTGAGACTGCCAAAATTGGTGGTCCTTTCTTATTCTAGCAGTGGGGAATCGTAAATTTAGCTTCATTCATCTTCTCAGGACTGCTTGGACCATGAGCAGCAGATCTAAAAAGAGGCAGTGGATTATAATTCATCAAGTGTTGCTCTATCCTATGTATTTTGGTACAAAAATTTGTTAAAATCATATATTTTGTTATGGCTTTGTCCAAGAAATGTAAACAGTAATTAGCCCAAAGATGTCACATCCTTTTCAAGTTTTGCGTGTCAAATGGGAGCCCTTTTTATCCCAGGATCAAATTCATCACAATTTGTAAATAGTCATCTGATTTTCCTCCTACATTTACCATTTTGGATTGATCTATAGATAATGAGACAACATGGAGTAGAGACATGATGGCAGTACAGTGTATCATGCTCAATGAGTGTTTTGTTTAAATCAGTCTGTATTTTTACCTGATTTCAAAGGTTCTTATTTATGGTAAAATGGTGAATTTTGTTGTAATATTGAGAGAACTGCCTCAACTGGTCTCTAGGAAAGAGTTTAAAACATAAAAATCATTTGGTTTGCCTTTCCATTGACAACAAAAGAATAGTAAGTGGCTGATGATCGAAGTATTTCTTGATGGTCATTTTGTCGATAATTATATTTTTAAGGAATTGGTCTGTGTGGAGTTTACTATTCCAGAGCATCATTTATGGATCCCTTGTCAAAGCAGAACCTGCAAAAGGTTTTTGATGGGTTGAATTATGAGGTACAGTACTATAAAATTTAATTCTAATATATTTCTCAAAACCATAGCTGTGCACACAGCCAGCTGGCACATGCAAAGGAAGGGTGGATGGGAGTAGCATTAATTCTCTGGAGAAAAAAAGGGACTTGAGTATCTCCTGCCAAATTGTTTGTCACTCGGTTTATAACGGATTTGCAATATGGAAAAAAGCTTTTGGCTTTTTTGTAATATATAAATTTATTTTATTTAAAAAACAAAAAAAGTCAATTGTGCTTACAAAAATCAGCATGCTTGTGGATGAGAAACTGTGTGCGTTATCAGAATGCCTCACAACTGTGAATGAGAAACTGTGTATGTTATCAGAATGCCTCACAACTGTTTTGTAACTGTATAATTTTGTTGGTTTTTTGATAGTTTTATAAGTTAATTTGCCGTCAGTTTAAGTGCTAATTACAAATTAGAGAAAAACACTATGTCTTAAAATTTCAGGCTTTAGCAGGACTCAAACTTGTGACAACTGCGCAGCAATGTGCAGAGCTTAAATTATAGTCTGCCAAATGGCCGAAAATTGGAGCTCACCAGAACTTATCTTCAGTTTCTAGAATGTTTCTAAAGGGGATGAGAGTCTTTGATTCCCTTTTTATAGGACACTAATCCATTGCAGGCTAGCTCCCTGCAGATACTGGTAAGGATAGAAAGCTGACTGAGTTAACTTTAGCAGAAAAGGAATTCAGACAAAATGTTCAGCAGATCTAGAATTTAGGATCAAAACTGGGACCTTTTGGTTGAAAAACAGACATCTTACCAGCTGCACCAAGTCTTAACCATTAAGCTGCTGGAAGCAGGTCAATAATTTTTTTCAACCTTTTGAAAGGTCATGAACAATTTGAGTTGCATGTACGTAACTAACCAAAACTTACTGCAGTATACACTTTAAATGACGTTGGTAAGCATATTACTTTGCTCCCAACAGCATGGCTTCATAGAGCATACTGAACACTAGTTTTGCAGAGGTAGCAAGCTTGAATCCAGTTTTATCAGAACTAACTAAATTTAAATTGAAAACTAACTAGCGGTAAACTAGTTTAAGCTGCGTCGGTGTTTCTAAAGAAACAATATAGTAATAAAAATGTAAATTCTACACCGTAAAAAAGAGAAAATACTTACTGACGTTTCGTAAGTATTCGCTCGTTTTTACGGTGTAGAATTTACATTTTTATTACCATATTGTAAATTTAAATTGCATAATTTATGAACTATTATGTTAATATAATAATAATTGGGAGGATAATTTGCAACTCAACCATACTAATCAGAGTTACAAATTCAGCTTGATTTTTCTCCAATCGTGCTTTCAAACAACAAAAGCAACATACAGATTAAAGATTTAATATTCTGAAAGGTCTATTGATATTTATACAGTAGTTTATAATAAATAAACAGGGGCTCTTGACTTATGGTGCAGTTCTTTTCCTATGGAATGATGTGTCACAATATTCGCCAAAATTAATCATTTTTTGGCGTAAATAATCTGAAAAACAATCAAGTTTGTATGAAAATACAATGAAACATTGAAATAAACTTGACCCAGACTTAGCAACTCCCAGTCATCTTTGTTGGGCATGGCCGGTGTGGGAACTTTAAAGCTCAATTTTGTGGTGAAAATGTGACTGAATTGAAAATTCTTTTTTTTTGAAGTACTCTTCTATGCATTCAACCAAAAAAAAAAAATTTGGCCATATGGACACTTTAAGCAGTGAATTGTAGTCTCCACATGTTTTTTACTGAATGCAGATGTTGATATTAATTTTTTTTTGGACATACAGTAATGTACATATGGGCTATCTATGTTTGTAGTTGTAGGACATACTGTATAAGCTACTGTACCTAATGTTAACTTTTTGTACTTTTAGGATGTATTTTATGAGCTATTTATAATAATAATTGCCTTTATTTGCACCTTCAAAATATTTACAAGAATAATAATAAAACATAATTATAATTATACAAATTAAATAAATAAATAGACAATAATAATATTAATAATAATAATAATAATATATCTTTATTCTAGTTCTACTTTATACATAATCAGGCAGTCTATAGGTTAATAATATATATAATATAATAATAATAATAATAATTAATATTTATATAGTGCTTATGTAGAGCTCTAAGCACTTTACAAATAAATACAGGTTTTAACAGTTTGAGGGTCTTAGAAAGTCTGCTTGAGCGGCTCACATGTTATGGCGCAAATTGGCGGCCAATAAGAAGTGCCCTCAGTTGAAGAGACCGACCACAACACCGGGATCACCACACTGCTCTTTGTGAGAAGTGTGTGGGTTCTTTTGAGTCCCACGACCAAGAGATCGAGAGACTGGGCATAGGGTTTAACGTCCTTATCCAAGAAGACTATCCGTCTGTTTGTACTGTAAATGTATCTTTTTCTAAAATTAACTTTGATCCGTAGGAAGATGGAAACTGTTCAACGTACATTGTGTGGCCAATAGATACAGAAGAAGAAAGTAGCCAACATTGTTATCTTTTTGACAGAGCTGGAGGAGACATCAGTAGGTGTAATCTCGCTTTTAGGGATATCAACCAAGCTTTCATGGATAACCGTGTGACATTCAGGATCACTTCAACCTTCCCATTAGTTGTGGATTATAAAAAAGAAGGTAATATTAACACATGGACTAAAATGGTATTTTATTACAGTTTGAATTGTTGATAATATTTCTTTTCCAAATGATATAGAATTTTTACAACCTTTTATTATCATAATTATTTTTCAGCTTGGGTTTGGACAAAATCTCCATCCAGGTCTAAAGAATGCTTGAAACACCAGTTTTATTTAGCTTTATACACTAATTACTGTACATACCTGTAGCCATATTTTTATGGCAATGATCAAGCATTTTAACTTTGAGTTGAGAATAAATCAGACACATACTGTATGTTAAATAAATCGAGTTGGATGTAGTATGAACTTGTTTTTGTTTGGCAGTGCTCAGCCAGAGATTGTATATTTTTGATCATTGCTCAATGTTGGCCTATAAGAGGCCTAACAAGCTCTTTGTTTACAGTGTACATACATTGTTTTTTGAAAAATTGTTCAACTAACTTGTTCCTGAAAGAAAAAAATAAATGATGTTGGTACAGAACTGTTCAGTGATATTGTAACATTATGAGATAATCCTATGCTGTCATGTATGTGTAAGCCTGTTGCCTTGTTTATTGAGAAACCTAAAATACTGTACATAACTTCTTAATATGAAACTCTAAGGGACAGCAGGAGATGATTAAATCAATGACTCCGATAATGTTTCGTGGCAAGGAGATTAACTTTGTTAATCTGTGTTAATTTTCACAAATTGTGTTTCAGTTTTTATATGAGCATATTAAGCTCTTAAAATTATTTTGTTCAAAATATTGTTTTCCAGTTCAATTATGTTGCTCTGTTCAACATCGCCTTCAAACTATGATTCCAAACTTAAGATCTGAGAATGCTTTTATTTCTTTCAAATGATTGTTCCAGCAAACAGTAAGAAAACACAAGAACAACACTTTCTAAGTAATAAAAACCTAAAAATGTCAAAAGCTTTGTGGACGAGATAAACACATCGGTGATCAATTAATTAAATAGTCCTTGGATCTGCAAGACATACTTTAGCAGTGTTACCCGAAGTTGCCGTGTTGGTACTTGAAAATCCAGGAAATTTCTGGAATTGGGAAAAACATTCTATGCCCTAGAAAGTCCTTGAGAGTTAGGGAACCTTATGATGCTTGAAATTCCTGGAATGGGCAAAAAGTTTTTTTTCCAACTTTCACAAATAATAAAACAAGCTGTTTTTTCAAATATATTTTTTTATTTGACAACATTCTAAAGAAAAAGAAATATGCGACTCTACAAGGCTTTCAAGATTATTGCCCAGAAGCAACTTTCATTTTTAAAGTGATCTGTCATTGGTTGCTTTTCATTGTTAGGATTCAGAAAAGTCAGTAAAGCTGAATAGTAAAGCTTGTAAATATGTAGTATACATGTGTATTAGCGAACTGATGTTTTAAAGTAATGTGTAAAGTTTTCAACTTTTACTTGATAGAGAAGGTCTTGTGTTTCACATCCAGTACATAGTAGCAACCATATAAAACAAGCACAATTAAACCTGTGCATAAGGGGTTGATTCACTTGACGATACGACAATATACCTCTGTGCTCAGTCGTTCAAAAACAGGTTCCAGTAGTAACAATTTAAACTGTTACTTGGGATTATCAAGTTTTATCATTTAAAAATCCAAACAGCCTTTTAGAATAATAATTAACCTTTTCTTAAAAAAAAAATTGCTCCTTAAATTTTCGCTTAATGCAGGGTTAAAGTTAACTAGCTTTTGACCAACCCAGCCCTGGACATTACTGTTTGCTGTGCCAGGCAGAGTATTGCCTAGATAACGTTGTTGAAATACTTAAAATTGTTTGTCTTTAGGTCAAGTGTTACCTCAAGAATTTATGAAATTCTGTGATGATGTGGGTTCATCTTCCACTGTATATTTTATTAAAGACTGTAATATCCTGTTGAAGATGTTAACGGGTGATGATTGTATTTCCAAAACATGTGAGGAGTTGCTATTGAGATTAATGCGAAAAGATGATGCACAAAATTCATTATCAACAAAATCAAAAGGGAAAAAGGGAAAAGGAAAAGAAACAGCTTGCAAATATTTAAAAACCAAGGTTTGTTTATAATTGTATCTGAAAATAAACTTCTTTATTTATTATTATTATTATTATTATTATTATTATTACTATTATTATTATTATTATTATTATTATCATATTTAAACTATAATTCTTTAATTCAACACAAGTTGCATCAATGAATTCATGAAAAATAAAAAGGACATTTTTTTTGGATAAATTATTCACTGCAACTTGTCTATCAATCTAAAATCAGATGATTAATATACCCTGGTTATTTAAAATTTTATGGGTCACAGCTTTTGGGTTTTGTGACCAAAACCCATCACAGCCCATCAATAACTGTTTTTTAACTCCATAAACGACATTCATGACGGTAAACTGTTTTCAATACAATCAAATTTGGGAATGGATGAAAATACAATATTTAGTTAAACAATATACTTTCCTGGAGAAAAAGTTTGGGAAACTTCAAAAATTATTTTGGTTTAAGTAGTACAACAGAAACGTTGCGAAAAGCGTGACAAAAAAATTAAGGTTTCCTTAGTCGTTTTGTCCAGGATTGTAGCATAAACTCCTAGATAATAACTTATTAAATGTAATAGTAACAAGAACAATTAAAACATTTAATAGCAATGATTTGTAATGCAATATGTCATTGAAAAGGCCTTGCCTGTGGGGTGAAACCTATTAGCTACAGTAGGGTTGAACATTTAGTATATGCAATGGTAAATTTGAATCAGGATTATATGATTAAAAATTAACAACTTTCCTGTATTCCCTTATTATCAGATAATTTAATATTTAGAAAATAGCAAAACAAATTTTCTTTCTGTAGTTTTGTTGCTACGTTTATGTTTTTTAATGAATTCGTTTTATAGCCTGCTTAAACTTTATTAGAGGCAATGATGAAAAAATTTCAACCCTTATAAGTATATAGCTATAAGTACTGAGCTTTAGTCAATGAATACTGTAGTAGAGTTGTAAACATCGTTCAGTTTCTTGACTAAGCCAAAGGGCTACGTGAGTGATGTTGCTGGGTGTTTTTTGTACAGTGTGCTTGATCCACCTCCATCTTCCCTCCTGATCTTATCTTCTCCTTGTTGGTTGGTTCTGTGGCTTAAATTTGTGCTGCTGATGGTGCCTAACCAGTAAATCTGGAGTATTTTTAACAGGCAGACCTGTGTTGATAAAGGCCTGGATTTTACGGATGGTTGCCTTTGTTGTTCTCCAGATTTCTAAACCGTATATGAACTGATTGTTTTTACATTTGAGTTGAACAGGCAAATTCTGGTAAGGGTTGCAATATGATGAGATTTTTTGAGGGTGATTATCTAGGTTTTCACGTCTGCAAAGATCTGTTCCTCCCTCTTGGTTGATGACACTCCCAAGGTAGATTAATGCTTGTACTTCTGCAAGATTGAATTTCAGTACTTGGAGGGGAAAAGGATGGGGTCCTGTTGTTTTTATTTGTGTTTGGTATGTTGGAAGTAAGGTTGGTACAATAGGTGGTAATTAGGACCTGGCTTTTA
>JAOBBB020250007.1:0-11225 GCA_025331005.2 Zoanthus gigantus | reverse complement strand
CGTTGTAAAAGTTTGCCAAATTTTTCAACTGCCGTTTGCTAGTTCTTTATCAGGAAACAATAAATAAATCTAACTCCCAATTTTTTTCTAATCATTCATGGAAGGTGCAAGAAAAACCCCATGTCTTCCGTCGGTGGACGACATAGGTAAAACTTGTTTACCCAGGTTTTACCCAGTGGATTATCAGTGGAAATAGATATCTAATCTGACATAACTAGAATGCTGCTGAGAATAAATAGCAAAACAGTTGCTGTTCATCAGCAGGATACCTAAATTGCTTGCAACTTCATAAGTTGTTTCAGCTCCAATAATACACATCAAACCAGGGTGATACAAGCGGGGCGAGGAAAACATGGGAAAACGTGACACGACGTAAGGATTCTCACTAGGGGAAGACATGGTAAGACGCGAGAAAATACCATGTCATCCTTGTTGGGTATTACGGGTAAAACTAGAGTTTACCCAAGTTTTACCCAGTGGCTTATCAGTGGAATACGCAACATATCAATGTTACACAAACGGGGTGAGGAAAACATGGGAAAACTACCAACCAGGTATAACATCGACGTAAGGTTTCTCACGAAGAGAAGACATGGGTAGATGCAAGAAAAAACCCATGTCATCCCTGGTTGGGTGTCACGGGTAAAACTAGAGTTTACTCAAGTTTTACACAGTTGATTATCAGCGGCATACGTAACATATCAATGTGACACAAGCGGGGTGAGGAAAACATGGGATAACATGAAACGACGTAAGGTTTCTCACCAAGGGAAGACATGGGAAGACGCAAGAAAAACCCCGTGTCTTCCGTTGGTAGACAACACGGGCAAAACTAGAGTTTACCCAAGTTTTACCCAAAATATTATCATTGGAATACGCACCAAATAAGGGTGACACAAACCTGTTGAGGAAAACCTGAAATAATCTACATGTTATCTCTGAAGGAAAACATGCGATTGCTTGACTTTTTTGCCGTGTTTCATCTCGGTTTGTGTTTGTCTCCTTTTTTTACATGTCCACTTTTAACTTCTATTTCATTTTCTATCTTCAGTTTATAGTTATCGTCATAATCATCTCTATCTTCGCTTTCAATTCTACCATCCCAGTTTCCTTCCTCAACCCTATTAAAATCTTCCTTTTTGTAGAAATCTCTGTCCCTCTTTTTTCCTAGCTGCACTGGTTTCATTAGCAAAATATTTCAAATGTTTAACTAGACAGGTGAAACTTTCAAAAAGCTTTAACAGTGTGTTAGGCTGAAGCTTCTACGTTAGTACATTTCTAGTGTAAGACAGTATAAACTCAAACCTTACCTGGAGCTACAGTAATAAAACTGAGTGTCACTGGATCACTCTTCCCGATATTATTCATAGCTCTGACAATGAAAATGTGCCTTGCTCCTACTTTCGTATTGTTGATGGTAAGTTGCTTTTCTTCTCCAGTTAACTGGTGTGATGTGTTAATACCATGGGGATCAAAGTGTTGGACGGAGAATTCAGTTATTGGTGAGTTACCATCAAACGTCACCAACCAGAAGAGTGTTACTGAATCATGAAATTGGGTTGCGTTTACAATCAATTTATCAGGTTTCTCTGAAAAAGTAATTGCAACGTATATTTTAGACACAGACACCGCAAGCGGTTTTGAGTTTTATCTAATCCCTAAACGTCAGTTATTTAAATATTCTTTTTAGTCGAATTAAATTTCTCTGAAGAAAATCTCTCGTATTTGTAAGCGGTTTACAAAGAGAGAAAAACGAAACAACATTGGGAATGTTAGTCTTACGAGGTGTTTGCTAAAAAGTAATGAAGGCGGGTAGGATTCTCGCTAGGATACTCCTTAGATTTCCCGTGATTTTAATTCACGTCGCGGAGTACATTCAACTGCTACCTCGAGCTGCTATCCAATAAATCATAGCTTGAGTGTTTTATACTTTATACCAAGAAAAAACTTTTAGACAAAACAGCTTTAAGTCTTGCCGAACATTTTTTCCTAGCATAGAAATCAGCATAGGATTAAGAGAAAAAGGGATTTTCAGAAAGAAAGACTGATTGTACGCTTTTCCTACTACTTTACTAGTTACACCTGAAATCCTCGTGCCCTCGTAACTGTGGCTGTTAGGAACTAACTTTACGACTTGTTTTACTTTATTAATTTCTTAACAACTTGCAGTTTTGATTAACATCCAGATGTAATTGAATTACATCAGTCTCTAAAATATCATTGCGACCTCAAACACCATATAATTACTTATTTACAATTAAAAAACATAATCATAAACAGCAGAATAAAATTCAAAACAACTAGGCAGAATTGAAACAAACAACAACGCACAAACGCAGCTATTTAGTTTTCAATTACACAGCATGAATCGTAAGAGAGAAATTATGATGGAAAGAAGAAGGAGGAAACAAGCAAGAACAAACACAAATAATTATTGGTATTTTTAATCGTCATAGAAAAAAGAAAATAGGGAAGAGAGACAAAGACATAAAGGCAGACAGACGGACGGACGGTCCAGACAGACAAATGGACGGACAAACAGACAAAGAGAGAGAAACACAAAACAAAGTGAAGGGGAAAACGAGAGGATCACAACAATATAAAAGTATAGTTTATGTAACGAGAAAAAGATTATGTTTCGAAAAACACACTAGAACCCCAAATTGTTGTAATATATGTCTGAAACTTCAATCCTGGACTTTAAAGCCTCTTTAAGTAGCAAGTTGTAGGCTCATCAGAACATTTCGTACTGCAAAGCAAGCATGTACCCTTATTAAAATCAATATCTACTTGTCCACCCACTACAAAATGTTTGTTAATTTTTTAAGGTTGCTTTTACCTCTCCAAGTGTAAAAATGGTCTGAGGTCCTGATACTTTTTTATCCAAATGTAGGTAGTAAATAACCCAAAATATCATACCTAGTACCAATAGCTCTGTTGTTTCCTTTAGATTCTCAACAACATTGGATGACTCGCAGAAATAGGTTCCGTTATCACTCCGAGTTACTGCTGTAAAATTCAGAATGCTCTGTATTACTGTAGCGTTTGTTTTACCAAAGGACCGTTTTATGCGACCATCTTTTGTACTGGAAATACTACTTTTTTCTTTCCTCCATTCCACTCTTGCTACAGGATAACCACTCACTAGACACGTGAAAACGACAGGTTTGCCCAATTCACGCCTTTGGTTCTCAGGTTGTATTAGCATTGATCCATACACTGTTTAAGGAAACGATAGCATTCTTTCCTTAAGAACTCTGAAGAATATGTTTTCTTTAACTGAACATAAAAGGTATAGCAAGGATCGCACTACCCTTGGTTGCGGAGCAAAAACTCAAAAAGACTTTTGTCTGAAGTAAAAGGCATGTATTGTAATTTGATGCGCTCGAAGAAGTTGTGCGACTGATTTTTTTTGAATCAGCACAAGAAAACTTAATGTTTAGCCGTAATACTAGGAGCAAAGCCGGTTACTCGTCGATCTGCACATGCTAACATCTTTCAAAACTATTTCTTATTAAGGTAGCGTTCATAATCTATAATGTACCAGGTTAACGCCAGAGATAAGTACAAAAGGTTCCAACGTATGCTATGGCTGCACTGCTCCTGTATTGAACAGAAGGCAGTTTTTGATTGGTTACGTTGTTAAAACGCTGTTAAGCTATTCACACTGAATCTTGATAAACAAAAGATGTAGCTTGGGGCAATACGGCAATCTGAGCGGTATTTCATAACAGCCGTAAACCTTTGCCCAGAGAAGAAATTGCTGGTTAAATATTTGCTTAACCAAAGGATAAAGTTAACCAGTTTTTGGACAACCCAGCCCTGCTTTTTTAGTTGAACATCAACAAATTAACAGCTTTCCATTCATAACATTTTAAATCATTAAACTGAAATCGAAAGTTGCCTTATATTGAAACAAATAGTACTGAACGATGTCAAGTAATGAATGACGCAAAAATAATTTGACGTTAGAGTCAGACAATATTTCTAGTCTAAATACAATTCCCATGACTATGCAGCTCGATCACTTCTTGTGTTTCTAATCAAGCCTCTATATTCTTTGCTTGATCAAAAAAGTTATTACACTAACTTCTAGCTCAGCCCCTAAATTAATAGATGTCCTTAAGTTGGTAAGAGACCCTAGAACCCAAACTTTTACCAAGACTTGACTTTTTCAGAAACTGCTATTATATTTCAACTACCCACTACAAAACACAACCATGACAACGTTGTTTGGCCATGGTGTTACCATAGCAACAAATTCAGATCCTATAATTTGTCACAAAAAAAGGCCCCCTTCGTCGCAAAGATGTAGCGCTTAAAATAAGCTAAAATCATCAGATTTTTTTAAAGATAGTATTTACGAAAATCTTTGCAATGAACTAGGTGACAATGAAACTTTTGTCTCTATTAGCAGAGAAAAACATTTTTGAGGTTCAAATTTCCAAAAATTTGATTTTTTTTTCTCCAATTGCTGACATTCATTAGTTCGGGTGCTTCACAAAGAGAATTCAATGATTCTGTTGATCCTAGTTCATTGTATAAAAGATATTAAGGCAATTTCTAAGTGCAAAACAAGTTCCAATTTTAAAAGTACAGCTTGAGTGAACTGCCACGGTGTACCATTGACACATTTCATGAAAGGTACAAAATGAGTATGTCTAAATAGAAAAATTGCTACAGCCAAGTTATTCCATCGTTTCAAACATTATTTGTTCTGAAGTAATACCGAGATATGGAAGCATCACTATCAGGATACACAAAATTTTATAAAATTAAAAAATTTTTTTAAAACGTTCTCTGATAAGAAATTCTTTAAAAATACACAAGCTTTC
Organism: Zoanthus gigantus; assembly: GCA_025331005.2. Classification (NCBI taxonomy): domain Eukaryota; kingdom Metazoa; phylum Cnidaria; class Anthozoa; order Zoantharia; family Zoanthidae; genus Zoanthus; species Zoanthus gigantus. The sequence continues at coordinate 6,390 of JAOBBB020250007.1, read as the reverse complement.
AGCAACTGATCCTGTTGCTTTCGTCAGGTGAATGAATAAAGAGCAAAACGGTTAGAACGAATCTGAAATTAGCATAAGGCAATGAAAATATAATATATTACAAAAGATAAGACGATATAGAAGAATGAGCCAAAACGTTTCTATTTACAAAGGTGATGAAGCTTAAAGGTCACAGAATGTTGTTTTGATGCAAAATTGAGCAAGAAAAAAACGCTACGTGAAATTATGACCTCTCTTAACTCTATCTATCCTGGGCGTTTTTGAGCTCTGTCACCCTGGTGGGGGGTATGGGAATAAAACCCGCCCCAACCCCCCTACCAACCATAAATTTTTTGTTAATGAAGCATATTCAGGGAAACTTGGCATAAATCAGAACTATTGTAAGTTCTACTTGATTATGGTGTTTTATATTACTATACTGTGATGATGTCATGATGATGTCACATAACTGCATATTTGGTTATATTTTCTTTTTTTCGAATTAAGTTCAAAAAGGATGTCAACACGCAAATCATCAGAATGTGTTTTATTATATTTAAATTGCAGAAAAGCTCTAATTGTTAAAAATTGAAGGAATTCAGGGAACATATGATGTCGTATTAATGACGTTATAACTCAACATTTTGAAGCAAAAATACGTATACTTGTTTTCTTTTTTATCAATTACCCTAATATATAGAGAAAATAAGAACGTAAGCACAACGCAAAAATATTTATTGCCAGGAATAATGACAAACGTTGCCATGGCAACCATTGTTAAAAGGACAGCATGCAGCAAAACATTTTGCAAGAATAGATAGGGTTAAGACTTTCACGTTTTAATCTCTCATCAAAAAGATAAATTTATGAAACAACTCTTCTCCTTAGTTAAGAGCGGAATTTATTTTGAAATACCTATGAACTCCAGGCTGCAAACGTTTTATTTCTTCTAGTAACTTTGTTCAGGCCAGCGTACTTACCAAATTGGACTCATAATACGACGGGAAAATGCAGTAAAGCTGAGACCTAGCGCATTTGCTAGAAAAGCACTTTTTTTCATGACAAAGTGTCAGCCGATCGAGATGAGCATGCAAACAATTTTGCCAAATTTACAGTGCCAACATTCAGTTCCTTGAAAAAGTTTTCGCCTTCTAAGCCCTTTATGATGAGGTCAGGCACAATATAACTGCGTCATCAATGTTTAGTACTTGAAACTACCGTTTACTAAAATGATTAGATTTTTGCGGACATGATCACGGGGCAGCCTGTTGTGTGTCATCATACGTGCATGCTATACCAAGTCTCTCATTTTTTTTTTATTTTCGGTGAAAACTATATTTTTAAACACACACCTCCTACTGTCTCCAGTACTCTAGTTTATTATATTTCTTGAATTTCAAGGATTTCTTACCAACTTAGAAGCGGATCGAGTGGATGGTGAAATTAATATTCATTTTATGGTGTTTTATCCCAGGAGTAACAAATCTCATTAACTATCTTTCAAGAAGAGCTTTATTTCAATCATAATAAGAAATTTCTTTTTTTTGCATGATATAAAAACGTTTTGCTTATGTTATGGTAAAGTAAATGTTACATAAAGTCTTCAATCAAATTAATGACCAGTTGTTTATCTCCACTTTAAAAGAGAACCACACAAAAAAGAAACACGTTCAAGACTTAACTACTACTCATAATTTGAGAGTCTGCATTTTGATTGGCTACTCTACTAGAGGTCTAGTTTTAAAGAATCCCAAAAAACAAAAATTTATTTTCTGTTAAAATTTAAATGCATTCTCAGCTTTTGTTAACTAAATGATTTTATTTCGTTTCGATTTAGTTAGTTGAAATTAGTGAATCCATTAACTTTTGATATGTAATAATTATTATGGTCTACTACAGTCAATGTATCACGACAATTTATTTATTTTAGTTATAACATCTGAATTTCGATATTTTTATATTAATCTTACTGTGTGTTGTAAAATTAGCTCTGGTACTTGGCGGTCCCCGTCCTATTGTACTTTCAGCTTGTACCCAGACACTGTATGAAGTGTAGGAATGAAGACCGCGAAGAAATAGGGAAAATGTTTTGTCAGTTTTATTACTTGTAACGTTTACAATCAACTGGTAAGGTTGCTGCGATTCGTTGTCTTTGTACTTGATGGTATGTGAGAGAAGTGAGCCAGCTCCTGCACTTTGAATAGTCCACGTGATCTCAGCGTGGCTGGTACCAATGGCCGTGATAACTGGGGTTGATGGTTTCCCAGGCAATTCTGAAGTACAGATAAAGATTGTGATTCCTGTAGCTGTTTAAAGTTGCATTATTCCCAATACCGGTTACCTTTTCGTTTTATGGAAATCCACAAGCGATCGATACTTTTACACAGGATGCTTTTACATTTAACATTCATTTTTTCGATATTTAGAAAAAGTTTTCGCATCCTTGGTTCAGTTAAGCTTATTGTTTTTAGTACAGTTAATATTGTAGAAGCTTGCATTGCTATTTCCTTTTTTGTTTTTCGTTGTTTCAAAATACGTTTTTTTTTCTATCGAGCTACTATATAAAACAATAATATAATATAATATAATGTAATGTAATATAATATAATATAATATAATATAATATAAAATTTAACAATCAGAGCTTGAGGACGAATGGACCACGAGTCATGCAATAGCCCATAAGGCCGTAGGTCGAATGAGCTATTCAAAAAGTCGTAGTCCTTAAGGCCGAGAGGTATAATTGTTTTAGTATAAGCCTACTAATCGGTCAAAAAAGGATGTACAAATTAAAATATCGATGAAATCTTCTGATATTATAGCAAAACAGGGATCATTACTATTTTGATCCGCCATCTTTTCTCTACTAATAGGCTATTACAAATAGACCTCTAGTAGAGTAGCCACTCAGAATGCAGGATGCGTGTTAGACCGTTTGTAGGTTTATACTAAAATATAATATCATGTGATATCATACGATATCATATGATATGAAATCATATGATATCATATGATATCATAACATGAAATAATATCATATAATATAATATCTCAACAATAAATACGATCGCACGTCGATTTCTAAAATATCGATGTTAGTTAAAATTTGATACTATCCTTAAAACTTAGATGACTGGCAAGGATTGTCAAACATACATATTACTAACAAAATCATATAATCAATCTTACTTTCAACAATTGGAGTATATTTTAACGCATTGTTTATATTTTTAAAAATCATTTTGGTCGCTTTAAATCCACAAAATACTAAGTCATTATAAAATTATTGTCGGAAACGGTAGCGACGTTACATTTGGTTGTAAGCACGATTTCATGTTCAACCAGCATTGTAGTTACTTTGTTTGCAGCACTACAGATATAGCGTCTCTCCTCTGAACACTGGATATTGTGATTGTAAAGAAGTTGTCGAACGAATAAATTTCTAAAAAACCCCTTTCTATTGAGATTTTCAGCTAACCCATGGAAGTTAAAATAAGGTGAAATCAACGGTTACATTTTTTAAAGTATTTTTTAGAAAGGAATATCTAAAGTTGAAGTACCTTGAACTGTTAATCTTACTTCTTCCTGAACTGATTTTACGTTGGTAGCAGTACAGATATAGACTCCAGAGTCTCTCGTCTGAACCTGGGGTATTGTGATTGTACTAGTTACACGATCTCTATTGTTTGTATTAGTAACGTGTCCTCTCAGATGCTGTTTGTCCTTCCTCTTCCAGGTGATTGTTGGTCTCGGGATACCACGTGCGGTGCACGGGATTCGTGTTTCACGACCCTTGATCGATGTAACAGTGCGTTCTAGGTTGGTAATTATTGCTGGTACTGTTAACGATAACGAGAAAGAATTATTTGTTTAGAGCAGTAAATCGCATTTTGCTATCGATCTTGACAAAACAAAAAACATAATAATGTTAATTATTTCTAATGAGAAAAAAATGCTACATAGATGGTGTAAACTTTGAGAAGCAGTAGTATAAATCTTAAAATTCAAGCTGAATTCTCCGTAGAAATAAATGTCAGGCCGGTAGCGTCCTATACGCATATACGCATGTGCACGTGTAGTTGAAGTGACCAGAAAATTTGAAATTTTTAGCAATCCTTGAAAACACCACTTTGATTAAATTCTATAAACTAAAACAAAAGCTATACCATGTTCTAACTTAGCTTGGCATTGTATTTCTTTACACTAAACAATGCATTGTTGTTTGGCCAGCGTGCAACAATTCAAAAAGGCGAGGTTGCAAAGAGCGATGTTCCAAGAACGTTGTAGACAATTCCAGTTACGCTGTTTCTGACTATAAAATAGATTCAAAGACATCGATCTTTTCAGTTTGCTTTTATGTGATACATATTATGTTAAAAAGACCAAGCAGCTGCTCGAAGATCCGCAACCAAAATATTGTTTTATTTGCACCAAGGTTTCTCGAAATAAGGGCAAGACGCTTTGTTCTTTCCTTGAATTCACACAACTAATTCGAACAAGAAATATAGAACGCAGTATTTTTTCGCTCAGTTTACATAGGTTTCTAGATCATATGTACTTGTGCGTACTTTAAATAATGACCAAGCTACGTGCCTGAATGTTTGTGTTTTGCAAATTGATATTTTCAATATCTATACACGATATTGGAACGCCATTAACATCCTTGAAAACAATTCATAACCGGCCGTTCGCAAAACTGGATGTAGTGTTAAAATATCTAACCATTACCATGAACATCAGTTCAAGGTTGGTTTAACAAGCAAAAAAAAGAAAGTGAACATTTGAAAGAAGATTACAGTGGAGAAGTTGGATCAGTAGGACCGACCTACACAACACCTTCGATCTGCTGATATCTTGTAACAGCTTGAAGCACACAAATGCCAAACTTCTAGATACAGTTAGTAGAAGCAAACTGGCATTCTATCCCAGCTGCTGCATTCCATAACTTAAAAAACAAAATGACGATGCTTCGAGCACTGTCATTCACATTTTTTCCCATTTCATTATGAATAATGCAAATCATTTGCAAAAAGATAACAATTCTAATTCGATGTTAGCTTTCGGGGTTAACTTTTTGAAAACTTTTAAGCAAATGAACTAATAGGAAACAATTATTTTATTAAATTTTGGCAGCCAATACCATTGTATGAGTATTACAGTGTCTGACGTCACTGCTAATATTATTGAACTATAATCGCAACTCAAACTTTATATTCATTAGGACGCATATATGCTCCAGTGAATACGAAACAATTCGTAAAAAAAATTGTCGCACGAGTCAATTTTCCTGAAAACACTTTCTCTTGAAATTTGAAAATAACCCATGAAAGTTCAAAGAAGTTATGAGAAAGGAATAGGGGAAGTTGAAGTACCTTAAACTGTTAATCTTACTTTTCCCCGAACTGATTCTACATTGGTAGCAGTACAGATATACACTCCAGATTCTCTCGTCTCAACCCGGGGTATTGTGATTGTACTAGTTACACGATCTCTAGTGTTTGTACTAGTAACTTGTCCTCTCAAACGCTGACCGTCCTTCCTCCACCAGGTAATTGTTGGTCTCGGGATACCACTTGCGGGGCACGCCATTCGTGTTTCACCACCGTCGATTGATGTAACAGTACGTTGTAGCTTGGTAATTTTTGCTGGTACTGTTAACGATATTAAAAACGAATTCTTTGTGTACAGAAGTAAATTGCATTTTAATATTGATCTTGAAAAAACACAAAAACAAAACAAAACAAAACAAAAACCGAAAAAAGTATATTGCTGCTTGTAATGACATAAAAATGCTACATATAGAAGGTATTAAGTTTGAGAAACAGTAATGTATACCTTAGAATTTAAGCTGATTTCTAAGTAGAAATAAATGTTTGTGTTTTTCAAATCGAGAGTTTTAATACCCAAACAGGATATTGAAACGTCCATTAACGTCCTTGAATACAATTCATACAAGACTAAATTGAAAAGACTGGTCGCAGAACTGGATATAGTGTTGTAATATCTTATACCATGAACATCAGTTCAACGTTTGTTTAAATTTCAGAGAAGACAAAAATGAACACTTGAAAGAACATTAATATTAAAGTGGAGAAGCTGCATCAGTATAACAAAGTTACAAAAATGGTATCTTGTTGCGGCTTCAAGCACAAATATGCCAGATTTCTAGATACAGTTGGTAGCAACAAACTGGTATGATTTTACAAATGCTGCATTTCATTGGTTGAAAAACGAACTGCCGATATTACGAATACTCTTATTCGCCTTTTGTTCTCATTACATTATGAATACAGGAAATCATCTACAATACAGGATAATGTATTTTCGATGTTATCTTTAGTGGTTAACTTATTGAAAACAAATAAGCAAATTAGCTGATAAAAAGGAGATATTTTATAAACGTTTCTTAGC
>JAOBBB020249918.1:0-11225 GCA_025331005.2 Zoanthus gigantus | reverse complement strand
ATATTTATTGGATATTGGGTAAGAGGTTCTTCTGAGTGCGTTGAATACAAAGAGTCACACAAGCTGGCCATACAATAAACGAGGAAAAAACCCCACAAACTGAAACATTCTCTCTTACCCTTTTAATGTAAAATCTAAGCTCACTGTATAAATATAAGTACATAATTGTATTGGCGTTGTTCAAATAGAATAGAATATATAGAACAACGCCAATACAATTATGATCTCAATCTGACTCCGAGGGTTTTTCTCTGGGTACTCCGGTTTTCCCTCCTCTGCAAATTCGACTTTCACGCCAAGATCTGAGCCGTCGTGCAATTCAAACATTAGCCTTTGGCAAGGAAGAATGGTCAGAGCAGGTGAAAGCCTTCGACTGTGTCTCGGATTTTCACTGATTTGCTCTCGCATTCTCCCAAACGTTCGCCTCGGTTTTCTCCAGGCTATGAAGGCACGGAGAACATGTTTTATTTCTTAAATGCTTTAACTCGTGAACTAAGTTGAAACCTTTTTGTCAATGGTAGAATCTGATTTCATGTTGGCATTAAAAAGAACTGACTCGACTTCAAAAAACTCTGCTATTCTATTGCTTAGAGTTTGAATTCAAAAACCAAAAGTATCGCGATTGAACTTGTTTTTAAAATTAAGCCAAGTTGATGAAAATTGTTTTTAGGCGTTTCAGTTAAAGATTTTTACTTCAGAAAAAAACTTACCGGTTAGGCGAAATCATCCACACACCTGAACTGGGAGCGTTTTCTTCTGCGGACTAAATTTACTTTTGCTTTTCAGCACGCACTTGCTCCAAGTGGTTTGTTTTGATTCGCCATTTGCTTGAACGTTTAGAATTGAGTTTTCTAAAGCTATTTCTTAAGTATTTCATTAACAATAAAGACATATGCTCTACGTTTTCAAGTTCCCATTTGGATTAAATGCTTTTGAGTTTTATGAACTAATAGTTTTGGCTTGCCCAACTCATTGGTCATTTGTTCAGTATATAAAACCTTTTAAATCGGGAGTGCAAACTTTCACTAGCTAAAAAACTGCGTATAATTATACCAACGACACGAAATGAATTGCAGTATTAGGAATAACACCTACAGCATGCGTTCAACCTTCCAGATGAAATTTTTTTTTTTAAAGTTAACTGAGCTTTGCTGTAGAGTGCACTTTGATCTGCATTAAACTAAAGAAGTGTCTCGGTGTCCGACAGTCGTATAGGGATTTAATAAAACTCCGTGTCCGACAGTCAATAAATCACAACAATCCAAAATATCGCTAGTATAAACTTGTCGCTTTACGTGCAACCAAAAATTCTCGAAATCACTGTTAGTGTGGTCAGGTTTGGGGTCATTTTTCAACCTCTCATCTGATCGGTTCATTCAAATCACAAGCACTTGACAAGAATTTCCGCCAAGATGGTTGAGCTTCAATATTAAGAGAAAACAAAGTATGAGCCTGGGTACGAGGTTGTCTTTCACTCAACCAGATAAGGCATTTTGAGACTGGTTTGCTACAGGCAAATAAAAACAGTATAACAAATAAATAAAAACAGTATAACAAGCACAACAAGAACCGAAGTTATAGTTAAGACGATTGAGGGCCTTTGACCGAAGTCAGAAGTGTATTTATATATTATTATTATTTATTAAATGATCGTCCAGTTGTATGTATTAATGAATACAAACATTGCTTGGAATACAAAACTAACATAAATGAAATTAAGGTATTTAAATTTTTCATTAATAGGCGAATCTTTGCTGACGTCATTGTTAACAACTACTTCATTTGCATAAAGCTTTAGGTAGCGAACGAACAAAGATAAATACGGTTTTAGTCTAAAACTTGAGAAAGCTTGTCGAGCCAACAAAGAGGTGCGATTTTTGAATCTATGCAAGCAGTTTCTAAAAACCTAATCTTCATAATCATATTGCCAGTATAAACGGATTGATAAGCATCAAACTCGTCACAGAAGTAAGTTGTTAGTATGATTTTTTCTTCAGTCCAAAATTGGTAAGTTGTGTTAGAGGGTGTATACAATTACCTGGTTGCCTGTGACAAACCAGTCCTAAAATCGGTTTGTTTGGCTTTTTTGGCTCTACGTTAGGATAATTCTGACGAAAAAGACTGAAGAAAAAAATCTTTTGATTTTCAAAACATTTGTGTACTTTATAGTGTCCCAAAAGCGCAACCTGAAGCCCTTTGAGTAATAAACATTGTTTTAATTTCGTCCTCTACACATTCAACTGTCTCAACTTGAGGTACGTAAACTTTATTTTCTCTCAAACTGTAATCTAAAAACATTTTCTGAAAATATTAACTTCCAACATAGCGTCTCACAATGGAAATTGATATCAATTATATTCCTACTTCTTTCTTTCATGAAGGCTAATAGCGATTTAATTTCGTTCAATTTTGTTGTAAAACATATATATTATTATTTATCTATGCGGTGGCTCACAAGGCCTTTGGTAGCTACTTATACACCCAGGAATACAGGCAACCCAGTATACACTGTCTGCAGCATCTCGTTATTAGATGGAATAGCAATGTAATAACTATTCAGCATTATTATCCATCTGTGGTACTAGTGGTTTAACTTCAGTAAAAAGCTCAGGTTGACAGGGAACATTTCCCTCGCTCCGAGCTGCTAATTTCTGGCGAGACAAACTGGGACAAACGTCAAACGATTCGAATATTTTAAGAGCAAAATCGGGTTGAAAAATGAGAATTTGACCAACAATATCTTTATTGGAAATTTTATACAAATAATTTTTCATCCTATAATATACATACTAATTTATCGTGCTTATAAAGCGCTCGATAGAACTGGCTGCTTTACCAGCAGTTTAAGCATTTTATCACCAAGTTCTGTAGGCATCCATGGAAACCAGCTAAATGGCCAGGCGCCCGGTTTGTAACGCGGCTTGGGGCTTGGTGCGGTGAGTGCGTCAACTATCGTATTAGTTACCATGGAGATGTCAGGACATGCAGTATGATACATTCCTCTCAACATAGCATCATCTGAGAAGAAAAGAATGCCATAGTTTACTGTACATATTTATCTCAACAGGCAAGCAACATCAAGTTGAAAAAGTAAATCAATTACAATGAGAACAGACCACACTTTATGTGTTAACACAACAAGCTTTAATTAGCTTGTTGAGAGCCAATCTGATAGTTTTTGATATGTTAAAGTGCGTATATTTGAGATTCCAAAGTTGTAAATCTTAAAGCGATTTGCTGATCTGTATTTTGAACAAATTTTTCCAAACAGAATAGTAAAATTTTCTGTAGGGCGGCATATTGAATTTTTTTTTCGCTGGCTCAGAACAGTTGCTTCTGACGTCACAACTTCAAATCGGCGGTTACCACTGTATTTAGCGCTGGAAGGTTTTAGAGAAGTTATCAAAAAGAGACGTAATTATCTGTATATCTGTTCAAAAATCACTTGCACGAAAGGCTTGCAGTTCGTCAACTGAAAAAAAAAAATGGAACGTGGCATTTTGAAGTTTGGTGGTAACAACCCGCGGCAATATGCTAGTCTTTGTCAATTTAGTGCGGATTGTAGCTGAAATTTGACGAATAACTACGATTAAAATTCTTTTTTAATAATATGGTATTCCAACACCTCGTATTTTTTTTATTGATAACTGAGTAAACTGACAGAACTGTAGACGACTTAGGTGATGTCATTTCTAGTGAAATTAAAGGGAACCTACTGCTCAAAAATTATTTTTTGTATGTTGAAATGCATACTATTGAGATTCTAAAAATGTAGATTTTAGAGCGATTTTCTGATCTAGATTTTGTAAAGAAAAATATTACAAATAGAGCTAGTAAAACCTTTAGAAAGGCGCCACATTGCACTTTTTCGCTGGCTCAAAACATTTGCCTCGATGTTACAACGTAAAATCGAAAGCGCGCACTGTGTTTATCGCAGCAATTTTAAACGAATCTGTCACGTAGAGACATTATTTCATGTTATCAAACTGTATCTGTTCAAAAATCACCTTCACAAAAGACTTATAGTTCGTCAAAACAATAGAACGTGGCATTTTGCCGTTGTACTGTCAGCCGGTAACAAATTTGTTAGATCGCGGGCGCAAGTATAAAGTTTCTCTTAGTCATGACCTAGCACGTGTTATTACTTGTTTCTATAGAAACGGATCGAGGAATCGGTAGAAAAAAAATTTTTCTGAAATCCCAGACAGATGTAGTTTAACATATCAAAAAATAATTTTGGAGGTGCCCTTTAAAAACTACATTTTTAGCATGTATTCGCTTCTAATTCGGTATATTAGTATAGGTAATCGTATCAGGATTTATTTTACGACTGTTTTTAATTTTTGCACTAGATACCAATAAAACTTGAATAGCATTTTCGGAAAACCGGGAAGCCATTGTTGCAGAAACAACTACTTGCACAAACCAGCGCCCAATCAGCCCAGAGCCCTCCCTCGTGAGACCTGGTAGATCACAGCATTCTTTTATCAAAGCTTAAGCCTAAGATGTATGGCTTGTGTGACAACACCACCAAGTGGTTTAATTCGTATCTTAGCGATAGTATCGCTGGCAAGAACTCGGACTGTGCCAATGTTCCCCATGGAGTTCCGCCTGGCAGTATACTCGGACCTTTATTCAGTGTTTATAATCTTCATAAATGATTTGCCACTATATACGCAATCAACTGAAGCGGAGATCGATTTGTGTACAGATGATACCACCCTTACTGCTTCAGCCGATATCAGTGCTAGTGACAAGATCCAGCAAACACTCACCGAGGCCCTGCATAATGTCGAGAATTGGGCAAACACTAACAAATTGCCGTTAAATGAAAAGAAAACCAAAACGATGTTAGGCAAGGGAAAATGTCTAGATGTTAATTAAGTTGGAGCCCAGTGATCAAAAACTTAATCTCATTACCCTGAATGGACACGCTCTAAACCAAACAAACTCGGGAAAAATCGTCGGCCTTGAGACAGACGAAAAATTAAACTTTTCAACTCACGTTGACCAAGTATGTAAAAAGTTGGCCAGCCGTGTTGGTGTACTTAATAAAATTAAAGTGTATTTGCCAACTAAGCAGCGCATTCTCTATTACAATGCGACTATCAGGCCACTTCTGAATTATGTGAATGCTTCCTGGCTAGAGCGTTGCAGTTAGGACAACATCCAAAGACTCTTTCGCTACCAGAAAAGAGCGGCCAGGATAATAATGAATGCTGGACCTCAAGCGTCTTCTGTCAAACTTTTTAATAAGCTTAATTGGATCCCGTTTTGTAAAGAAACAGGAATTGCTAAGTGCTCGTTGGCATATAAAAGACTTAACAGTAAACTACCTAATTATCTTATGAACACGTTAATACCAAATGGTACAAGACACACTAGGGCCACTAGATATTGTAATTTTAATTTATTGTGCCCTCGCTATAAGAGAGAGACTGAAGGTGGTAGCACATTTGTTGTAACAACATGTAAAGCATGGAATAATTTGCCACTTGAATTAAGAAAAAAACCAATCGTTCATTCTTTCAGATCATCACTTCGGAAAAGTTTTTTAGAAAACCAGAGGTGTTTAGCCCATTTTTATTAATTTTAACTTTTTATTTTTTATTGTTAGTAGTTTGTACATACTTTTTAAATTTTTTATATATACATTTTTAAATTTTAACTAATTTTTATATTGCTGTAATTAGTTTCCTGGTTTTGAGATTGTTATTAATGATTGTAATTAATCGTTTTAAATGAGGCCACAAGTTTATTAGTGTATTGCACTATTTAGTGTTACACTCTATAAATAAAGGCTTTATTACTTACTTACTAAAAGTTAAAAGTTTAACCCTTTCTCAAAAATATACTTTTAAACAGTTGCATATTGCGCGTTTTATGACGAAAGTAATGAGTATAGCAGATTATTCCGCGGCAGTGTTTAGGTCTAACGTGGGTAAAACAAAATCACGGGAAGTGTTTTTGTCTTGGAAGGAAACAAAAACAATTTGTTTATATATATTATAGATAGCAAATAGGAAAGAGTCGAGTGTCTTACTGCTTTGAAGAAACTGTTCCCCATAGCCCTCTTTTACTTCGTCGTTAAGACTGTCCCAGTGCTTGTGACACGTCACGATGTGGCTTTCTGCATCCAGTATGCCCGTCTTGAATGTTCCAGGTGTAATAATACTGACTCTAATCCCCCACGGGCGCATTTCGCGCCGCAGTGCATCCGAGAAACCCTCCACTGCAAACTTGCTCACGCAGTAAGAAGCGAAGTTTGTAAGTGTGATACTACCTAAGAGTGAAGATAAATTGTTATTTTGAGAGGTAATTGCCAATAACTATTGTGACAGAGTTTGTCCCTCGGTTTTTAGTGGCAGCGTTATGTGAGACTTACTCGGCTATTAACACAGTTTCAACACAGTTTATTATTTGCAAGCTTGGAGCCTCGACAGAAACACAGATTTAGGCGAACTAGTGATCTTTTCGATACCGGTATAGCTCTCTAACCAATTGTGTGTGATCGAGATCTTATCAATACTGTGTAACAAGTACAACAAACTGTTTGAGAATTTGTCTAATAAGTATCCAATGTTCTTATTTTTCATTTTGTACGATTTTATTTGCTTGTTGATCAAGTGACTAATGGCCTCCAGAACACAATAGCAATCCCATGAGTAAAGTTATTCGTGTCCATTTCCTGAGCACTCAGCTCGCCATGTGCGCGTAAATTTCACTGAGTTTTTGATCCCATACAGTCTTGAGTTGAAAATCAATGGTTTTTAAAATAACAGAGAAGAGACGGAAAGCCCGTGAAGAAATGGCTAAAGATTTAAACCAAACATCGTCTTCTCATACTTTTTCATACGTCTTCTCGGATAAGGACGTTAAACCGTAGATCCAGTCTCTAGCTCGATCTCTCTGTCAAGGGACTTAAAAGAACCCACACACTTGTCGCAAAGAGTAGAGTCGTGATCCAGGTGTTGTGGTCTGTTTCTTCCACTGAGGGCACTTCCTATCGGCTGCCAAGTTGCGCCTTAACATGTGAGCCGCTCCAGCGGACTTTCTAAGACCCTCAACTACCTGAACTCAACTGTATATAGGGTTCTGAAAAGCCCCGAGGGGAGAACCTGTATATCTGTTGTATTGTATTGTATTGTATTGTATTGTATTGTATTGTATTGTATTGTACCTTCGACATGTAGATAATGAAATCTTAACAAAATGGCGGACGGAAAAACTTATTTATTCGCGTCCGTTTTGTTGATTGTATTTGAACATTTTGCTATACAAAAACAAAGGGTTTTAAAAGAATTTAAAGACAATCTTTGTTTCACCATTCAAAGCGTTTTGTAGTTGACAAGCTCTCAGTGTTGTTATAAATTGAGCTGCTCTTGTGCGAGTTTCGTCACGAACTGTGGTTCTTATAATAAAAGTATTTTTTTCTAACAAATTTCGGTGCATGGACAGTAGTGGCTTAATGAATATTTACTTCGTGCCTTCGACGCTCAGTAGATATTTGGCTGCCACTATCCACCTCATTTGAAATAGAAAAGTGTATTGGTATATACGAGCTAGCGAGGAAACTGATCTATAGAATTTCCCTTCAAGACGAAAAAGATCTATATACTTTCGTTCACAGTCCAAAACCCGCGCTTGCGATTGGTCAAAATCGATCACACGATTTTGCACTAATTACGTGTTCACAATGTCACAACCATGCTCTAGTTTCGATAACATATAACTACACGTATGTGATAATGAAAATCACCGAGTTAGCAGGATTTGAAAATGTACAAGAAGACAAAATTCCAGTGATTATAAATAACTCAACCGCTAAAAACATAAACCTATGGACAACGTTGTTTCTTTCCGTTTTTAAAGGTAAGCTTTCCTATTATTCCAACGGCAATTTTTCGCAGCAAACAAAAGCCATTAATTTGCTGTAAACAGGTTTCTCGCAGTGTGTATTTTCCAGTTTCTGTATGGGATTTATGAAAGTTATATATATTTAAGTTATACTAATGTTCAGCTTTTTTATGATTTCTATACATAGAGGATATTACACGATGGCGCGAACATATGAAGTTTATCTTCGAGAAGATAAACTTCATATGTTCAAACCAACGTGTAATTTTCTTTTTATTACATAGATATGAGTGTTTCGAAAATAAAAAAGTAGACGAAAAACAAAGAAAAACAAAGGAATGGCGTCAGCGATATCTTCAAAATATCTCACTCGTATCCCCGATGTAGTTTCGTATGGAAAATACGAGTTGTCTATTTTTCGGTAAAACACTCATATCTATGTAATAATAGTTAATATTCTATTTGAAATACGTTATTGTAATAAAATTCTTATTTGTTGAAATTTTTGCTTCAAGCTCGTAAAATCTTGTATGTAGAGATATCTGAACTGACATAAGTAAAATGCTGTTGAAAATAAACGGCAATACAGTTACTGTTCATCAGCAGGATACCTAAACTGTGTGCGATTCTACAATTGGTTTCGTTTGAAATTTTAGATTCAAGTTCGTAAAAATCTTGTATGAAAAGATATCTATTTCTAGATAGCAGAATCTGGTATTTAACACACCTTCTTGGTTTTTCTAGGAGTTTTTTCAGCGCTTCCAAACGACGAGGCCTCCGCCGAAGAATCAAGAAGTTCGCCAGGTATTTTTGCAACCGACAATGTTTTTGGTTTTCCCATAGGTGTTGTAGGAATGTAACTCAATGGAGAGACGGGATGCACCGTGTTTCCTATAAACTAAAAACAACAAACAAATTCATTCAAACAAGTTTATAATTATAAAAAGCATTAATAACAAAATGTTGCTTTTCAAGGACGAATGGAACTACAATATCTTTTAACCTAAAAGTATCTAAATTAGTTTTGCCAAACACATTTTGTTTATAATTGATGTTAAGAAAAAACCTTTGCGAGCATGTGTGCAACTTTGCATCGTTGGAAAATAGATATAGACACTGACGATGCAGACTTTAGTCTTAAAACAACACCGCCACGCCGCTTTTTGTCTTCACTGTACATAAAATAAATTTTGTCACTGCAAAAAAATCATGATTTTACGGGATTCGCGATATAAATAAAATGCTCTTATCAATTAAGCTATGAAGCTTCAACTATTGTGAACAGTTCAGTTCCCATATGTTTTTCATGCTTATATTTTTATACAAAAAACAACAACTTTGTGTAGATTAAAACCAAAAATCCATTATTAATAAAAACTGTAAAACATGCATACGTCCTTACAATAACGCAGGGGTTATAAATCATAATGCTTTAAGTTGTGCTCGGCCCGAACCTGGATTTATTCTGTTACAAATTTTTATATTATTTTTAGCTTTTATGACTTTCTGAAAACGAGACTTTAAACCCAAAAGTCGTATGATACGCACCAGTTCCTCAAGTGTAGTAAGATCTTTCCCATCAAGAACGATCTGTAACAAAATTAATCAGTTGAAAATTAAAGTTATGGGCGAAAGCAATTTGCATTTGTTTGTTTTAATTTTTACTTGACATATAATTGACACACTCGTTCTCTTATTCATTGTTTAAAAAATAAAACAAAAGTACAAGGACATCGGTTCTTTAACATTTATTAGAAAATTTTGAAAAGCATTTACCATTTGACCCAAGTGCAAGCCTGATTTATCATGAATGAGTCACAAGTTTTTAGTTATATTAATTACTAAAATGCCTTTTTAAGGACCTCTAAAAACATAAAATTATTAAATTATTATGTTATTTAGCATCAAAAGCTTGTTAATCAAGGCAGCGAATTTGGTTTTTATAAGATATTTTAAGTAAAATTTTTACCGCAAGTAAACAAGCAAGTTGGCTGTGTTATTTCGACTGCGTTCTTCTCAAAAAACAATTTACACGAATGGCAGCTGTAGGAAAGTGACATTTCAATCACTTTTGTCCTATTGCAACATAATTTGGCAGAATAACAGCATAAAAAACTCCAAAAACAAAAACCAACAAATTTGGGAACTACATTTACTTATTTTTCTCTTTAAGTCATTTTTCAGTATCTGTGTCTTTAAAGACAAAATGCATATGTTTCTTGAATTAGCTCTAAAAGTTAATAATTAAGGATTAATGACTGATGTGACCCACACGCTTGCGACACAATGAACGAGAAATTTAAATAATGCACGAAGCGAATCTGACTGTGCATTTTTCAAATTTCGCCTGAGTTCACATTGAGTCGACAAAAATAACTTAAGTGTAAGCTTGAATCAACCACTTTATTCATCTTTAGTGTTTTCTGTGTCAGACCGCAGAGTTGAGGAAATTGATTTAAAACAGTTAAAAACATTTAGAAATTGTATTACTCGACTTTCAAAATCAAGATGTCGAAAACTGAAACTCCTAATTCTCGTAAACAAATAAAGGTTTTAAAAAATAATCGCTTGACTTTTTAAAACAAACTATTAATCTCAAGTCATAGAGAAATTTAAGACGCGAAAAGCTTTAATTTATCTCAGAAAGGTACAACAAAAGTGTCCATCTTCGCTGATAAAAACAATTGCATTTTAGGTTGATGCTATAATAAATGGGAGCCAGACGCTGTTTCGCAGATGTATATTATAATTATAAATATGGCACTAAGCCCGTTTCAAACGCCGTGCTACAGTCGTGCTAAGCTCACCTGAACTCAGAAAGTTCAACTTTGGCACGACTGTACCACGGCGTTTGAAACCAAGTCGCGTCATAGTCGTGTAGCACGACTAACTAACCCGTGCTACACGACTTTAGCTCGGGTTGGTTTCAGACGCCGCGCTAAACTCGAGCCAGAGGAATTTCATAAGTTATAAATGTGGTCAAACCGGTTTTTTTTTTGGAACGCATACGCATCAGATTTGATAAAAAAAATGGCGAACTTTCGAAAATCCTTGCAAGATGCGCCAGAGAACGATAATTCCGCATCGCCTGTTGAGGACATGAGCGATTCAGAAGAGGTAGAAGACGAAGACTCGGGTTCATTTCCTTCTGTAACGGATGACCACGTTATATTATAGAGTGGAAGAAATCACTTAAATGTAAACGAAGGAAGAAGACAACATGGAAGAAGAAGCAGATCGATGCAATGGTGGATATTATTGTTAATAACGAGTCACTCAAGAGGAAGTTAATATTCACGAATATTCCATGTTCCCGAAATGGAGAGCTGTATAAAAAAGTGAAGGACGAGTTGGAAAGTGACTTCCCT
>JAOBBB020249833.1:0-11226 GCA_025331005.2 Zoanthus gigantus | reverse complement strand
GTAAGGTGCCTCCCCCCCCCTCCCTTTTCAAAATTTCTGGATCCACCCCGGTTGACCAAGTGATGGGAGGCTGGTAACTACCATATTATTTTCTGGTCTGTGATGTCAAAACCAGAATTTAGTAGTGAGGAACTGGCCTGGTTTTTATATATCTGTTCCATTTTCTTGTAAAATATGGTAGCAAGGTGTGTTATAGCTAGATAAATTGAACATAAATAGAAACAGGACAGGACTCTCTCTACTAAACTCTGCTTTTGACATCATGGACCAGAAAATACCGTAGTTACCAGCCTCCCATCCCTTGGTCAAGTTGAATCCAGAAGTGGTTTTTCCAAACTTTAGATGCAAATTACACAATGAAGAAAAATTTTAGTAGAATTATTCTTTTTCCATCACCATTAGAAGGGTAAGAACTTTCAATATATACAAAAACCAACAACTGATATATACACTTGAAGGATGTACAAAAGTCATAATATACCTTTCATGTATAAACTACCCCGGTAGTGGTTGTGGTGAAGCCATCAAGAATTGTGAAAAACTGCACACTTAAAATAATAAATGTTGTCCACTATTAAATAATTAAACTGTATGTATTCAATTACAGACTCAATTGAGTTGATCTTATTTTACAATAGTATAAGTTTCTTTACAGCAGACAGAACTTTTGAAAACATCTTCCACAATAACAATTGTGAATATTCTTTCAGCTTCATCCTACAAGAATTTCCCTTATACTTGATAAGGCATTGATTGTGATTGGTGTAGTTGATCAGTGACCTCTGCCTTGCAGCCACAAGGTCCTGGGTTCCATCTAGATTACTCCTAGCCCTCCCAGCAGGGGGTTCTATCTGACAAAATTTTATTTTTATTTTTTTCTACTGCCATAGGTGACTCAGCTTAGCTAACCTGTAATGTTAAAGTGTCTAATCCAAGGGGAGTCCAAGACTTGTCTCCCTCCTATGAGCCACTGGACTTGAAAAATGATTTAGCTTGGGAGTTAATGAGCCAAAACAGTTTGTTTAATTTAAAAATATCAGGCTATTAGAGATACTTTAATTTTGGAATTTTGGTTAAAGCATATTATAATCAAAATATTGTATATAATGTTATCAAGTTGATTATTTCAGAATGATTGACATTGTAGAAATTATTTCAAAAAGGAAGTTATCTGATCAGATACTTTTTTTAAATACATCTAAAGTTAAGAAAAATTAGAACAATTTTTGAATCCTGCCTGAAAATTTGTACCATGTAAATGAGAAAAGCTAAAAAATATTTGGGGAATTTCACACTGTCAGAAATAGTGGCCATATAAGTATGTTAACTATGTGGGTATCTGTGCAAAGTTACACAATGTTGGACATCTTTATTATGGTCTCTGGCTTCCAATAATAGTTAATAAAGCAACCATTCAGTTAAACCATAGTATGTTTTTACCTTTATTACCAAGTAATGTAAAACGCTCTGTAACAGTTCACTTGTTCTAAGTTTTTCTGCTTATAGGTTCGAGTTAGCATGTGTTGTAAAAGCTTTTTTGCTAAGTTTGCATATAGGCACGATTGTACTGCGACAGTAATTAGATATCAAAAGTTTATTCTAAAAAAATGTAATGTTATTAGTTTCATAAGAATTAAACTGCAAAATATCAGAATTAATGAAAAAACAAAGCCCAAAAGCAAAAAGAACTGAGTCTGTAAGCCATGAAGATTGTGAAATTATCAAAGCTTACTCAGTTTTGTTCTTGGTTTATAAACAAAACTTACACATTGTATTTTTGCAGTGCAATGTATTCACTAAAAAAAAACCTTCCATGGGAGAGTTATCGATGCTATTTGAAATGGTTAAAAGACTCACTGAAAAGTTTAAAAAAAGCATATAACTGTGTTTTTGGGGTTAAAAATACTGACAAAGCAAAACTGAACAAACTTTTTCAACACAATTTTGACATACATTGACATTTTTTCAAATACAAACTTGAGCACTACAGCTATGAGTTCTTTTATTCATTTTATTGAATGAAAGGAACGACTAAAAGCTAATGAACAAGTTTAAATCCATGGCCAGTGTCATAGATTGTTGGGGGAAACCATTTCATTTTCAGTTTTCTGCACAAATTCATGAAGTAGTCACAACAGCAGAAGATGTTCATATTGCATGGCAGATGACTGAAGACTTTTGTAATTGGTTTGATGAATCTTGGAAAGTTCTGCTCAACATGTTGTGCAATGTCATCAATCGTTGGTTCATGAAATTTAAAACTGCAAAATTCTTTTGAGACTCCATAAATAGGTTTAACCTTCAAATCTTTCTTGTTCCAGTAATTTTCTGGTTTTGTGTTGGATGTGTCAAAGTTCTCCCACAATTTAGTTAACTCTCCCAAAGGATACATATTACCCATTTCAGAATCATACACTACTTTTAGTTTTCCAGTCTGAATAGCTATGAACTCTTTTTCAATGCTCCAGATTCCATTTAACCATGCTTTAGAATGAGCAGTGTCTAGAAACAATATTAGCCTTGCTCCTGTTTTGGAATTGGTCTCTGTCCACCAACTTAATATTTTATCAAATGTGAGTGATTTGTTGTCTGTCAATGCCCAGCTACCATCTTCCATTACATGCCCACTGTAGTACAAGATATATGTATCATAATGTAGCCCTGGAATAACTCTCTGCTCAAAGAAGCCCTTAACTTTACTTTGTATGTAGTCTGATGATATTCCACTAGTCGAAAAGTCAGTGCCATAATTATGAATCATGTGATTTGCAAAAAATCGTGAAACAATGTTAATTAACTCCATTGCTCTGGCATTCACTGCTTGGAATGGATCTTCTGCAAGTACAACAATGTCTCCAGAAGGACTGTAGCGATGTGCAGGAGCAACTATTGCATAACCAATGGCTGTTCCTCCTACACATTTCCCAAGTTTGGTTAAAATATCATACATAACACACTCCACTGGTAGTAACACATATACTGAGCTTATAAACCACCAATCGTTCTTTCGCCACGTCACAACTGCCAGCAAGCACAATGAAACAAGTGTGTACATTGTAACTATCTGTGAAACAAGGCAGAAATGTCTAACTCCTTTTGATGCCAGTACTTCTGTGATTGTGCTGTCTGTAATGTCACCTCTGTTTTTAAAAATTATGGCACATTCTTCAAGTTTTGTGACAAAGCCCCAGGTAGTAATAAAAAACATGAAGTGGAAGCAAATCCAAAAGACAGAGAATAAAACAAACAGTGGCAATGTGTAAAACGCAATGTCCCTTGACAATGTTGCTTGAAGACTAAAGGCATAGGTTGTAAGCAAGGAAGTTAGTAGAAACAATAATTGCAGTCTATGCATGCATTTTCCCTGAACAAAAAAAACTTTCCATGATTCCAACAGAGATAGCTTGGAGAAATAAAGATCAATAATTGACGTGAAACTAAGCCAAACAGCAAATCCAGTTATGCAGAATGGATTGTATTTAATTCCAACTGCTGGGAAAAAATACGAACCAAAAACGAAAAACATGGAGATAGCACTAAGAACGGACAAGCTGGACTTCAAATGAAAACCGATTAGATGTACTGCAGCTGCCACTACAAGTATGCTAATAGTTGAAAACTGTTGCAATCCACTGCAACCACCCCCAAATCCAACAAGCAAGAAAAACTCTTCTGACGTTATAAACACTGGTTCATAGCCAACCAAACTGCATATTCTCTCTGTGAGAGCTCTCAAGCAACGAATACCAACACTTGCTAAAATCAAGAGATCAGTTAAATCAAGATCTCGCAGGGAAGAAGTCGGATGATCGAGAGATATTGGAATAAATGAGAGAACACTGAAAATGATTCCAACCCAAAGCGCAGTGAAGGAAGATGAAAATTTTTTGTAACCGTACAAATATGTGGCAAGTGACACCAGAAGTGAACATGCAACAAAAATTCCAAGCAAATGGAAGCTCCGGTCTGAAGTGTGGTGTTTCCAGCGAACATATATTCCAGTAGCTGTACCCGAGTAGAACAGGCAGTAAGACAGTGCTGAAGTATATTTTATAATAGACGAAATTAGCCCAGGGGGCATTTTAGCCACAGTTTCTTCAGGCTCTGGTGTCCTTTAATACTGCACTATACTAGAAGCAAGTTTATCTTTTCTCACACTGACTCCGTTCAAAAATTTTTGTCTTTTTATAGCACCTTAACAGTTATATAAGGAAATGAAAAACTGAGTGAAAATGAACCAGAAAGTAAGGATTCTCCTTGGTCAATCAATTAAAATGTGCATATGCACGGTGCGGCTGAAATCCCGAAATTGATCGTGACAGCAGATTCTCAATTCACCATAAACCACACCTCTTTAAAAAGAGAACAGAATTCTTTCACGAAATTGCTTTCCTTTTTATAGCAATACCTCTGGTTTGTAGCTAAATATTTTCTAGGCACACTGCCAAAGAGAAGTTTCTCCTTAGTTACAACGTCTGAATTTCAAAGGACTTTTATGACACGTATAAATTGACAACGTCCGCCATTTTGTGCTGAATGGGGAACTGGGAGTGAAATTAAGTAACTTACTACAAGAACGGATAGGCGCATGTTCTAAAATCGAAGCCGCAGTCCGTATAAACACAAAGACTAGTGATTAAAATTTTTTATCCTCAAGCTCTCGGAAGAAATAGTATTTATATGAATTCTTAAATAATGGCGTGTCAAGAACAAAAGAGACTTGCTGATATCGTGAAAAATTTACACAACAAACTGAGAAGATCTGTAAGACTTGGTAGGTTTGTAGCATGAACACTGAATTCAAATATATATAGCCAAAGAGTACCAGCTGGAAGCTAAATTGTGATGGTTTTGATGTAAAAGTACCAAATATCACAGTAGAGATGATAACGCTATCAACATTCAATTTTCAGTCGATACTGATGAGGGACTTGCAGCCTTTCATGATAATTTGACTACAAAGCTTTAAAAATGCTTTCAAAATAAATTAGCTGTTGCTAATGTCTAGGGCTAGCTGTTGCTAATATGTCTATAGTTAGCTTTTGTTAATGTCTAAAAGCTTTTATAATAATTTAAACAATGCAATCACTTAACATTTAATATATATAAAATATTGTCATCTCTGACCATCCAACTTTGTTATAAATATTATAATAGCCGATGGAGATTATACATCTGTATGGAGGAATCACTGTTCTGACAGAGAAAGTCTTGAGAATTATGCCTCAGCCATGTACAGTTTAGCTGTCAACCATTGGAGTCAGGATTCACCTCTCAGTCGAGTTCACTGGTGTTATAATGCAACCTTAGAGTATTTCAGAGAAGGGGGATTGATGAAAATGATAGAAAAACAAAAGAAAAGACTGCAGTATACCAGCCAGGATTCCCAATGCTGTTGCTGTTTTGAAAATTCAGATTGTCTAACTTGTTTAACTGTTGTGTAAGTTAATATATTTTTTAAATATTTCTGCATAATGTACTTGTAGACTTTTGTATATCAGAAATTTATTTTCAGGGACAGATGCAGCTGAAAATCAGAATGTGGCTGCCCTTTTCTGGCAACCAAAACCTAGGCTGGTCCAGGGGTATGCCCCTCTGGAAAGTGTTGAAAACCAATGCCTGGAAACACCATTTCCAGCTTT
This sequence comes from Zoanthus gigantus, assembly GCA_025331005.2. Classification (NCBI taxonomy): domain Eukaryota; kingdom Metazoa; phylum Cnidaria; class Anthozoa; order Zoantharia; family Zoanthidae; genus Zoanthus; species Zoanthus gigantus. The sequence continues at coordinate 5,584 of JAOBBB020249833.1, read as the reverse complement.
TTGATATGATATGGTTATTTTGTTGGGGTTGAACTTTTATTTGTTGTTCATTTTTAAAATGTATTATCATGTGAAACAGTTCATATTCTAAAAAGGTTAATCAAGAATTTTTCAAAGTTGGGAAAATCTGACCGTGGCTTGAGCTACGTTCACTACTATTTTTCAGTTAATTAATAGATATGCTATTAATATTTTGCTAATCATGATTTTATTCTATTATTAACTATTGATACTTTTTCTTATTACTCAGCTTTCCCAGTAAGGATGACAAACTGAATGTACTTGATGTTGGAAGCTGCTTTAACCCATTTGTTGAGTTTGAAGAGTTTGAAACTGTTGCCATAGACTTACAGCCTGCTTCATCGGTAAGAAAAAAAGTTAGACGAAAATAAAATGGATACCTGAGTAACACACAATGTCACACCAGGGCTTCTTTTTCTATCTGTGCACATCTCTGTTCACAGCTAGTCAAGGAACGTGATTGGTAAACGATTGGACGCCAAGACATATTGTCTTGCCGCAGCTCTAGGACCCCATCTAAACCATAAGCAGAAGCATCTGCAGATACTTGTGTATCTCTTTGAGGATCATAATGGGCCAACACCGCTGACTCGCATGTAAGCAATTTCTTCATCTTCTCAAATGATTGTTGCTGATCTGGTCCCCAGGTCCAGACTATCTTATTACTAAGGAGGTCACGCAGTGGTTTAGATGTCTCAGCCAACTTGCTTGTAAACTTGCTTAATTGGTTTGTCATTCCCAACTCTTGTATATTTTCCGGGGCAGTCATATCCTTTATTGCTTTAATCTTTGAAGGACCAGAACGTATTCCATTGCTGTCTACCACATGGCCCAAGAAGATGACCTTTGTCTTAGCAATCTCACATTTGTCTAAGTTCAGAGTAATTCCAGCTGCTTCAATCTTCTTAAGGACTTTGTAAAGACGCTCATCATGTTCCTGCTGATTGCGGCCAAACACCAGTGTGTCATCTATCATATTCACTGTTCCCTCTTCATCTGATAGGATCGAAGACATTCTCATGTCTCATGAGGTTATGCCGAATGGCAATCAACTGTAGCAGAAACGTCCGAATGGGGTAATGAATGTTGTAAGTAACTTTGACTCTTCTGTTAATGGAACCTGATGAAAAGCACTATTTGCGTCTAATTTACTAAGCACTTTGGCTCCTCCAAGCTGAGCTAACGTTTCTTCTACAGAAGGTAATATGTGTCTCCCACGTTTAACTGAATCATTGAGACGGGTTAAATCAACACATAATCTCACTTGCTCCTTAGCCTTCGGAACAACAACGATCGGGGCACACCAATCAGTAGGGCCTTCAACTTTTGATACGACTCCAAGTGACTCTAATCTCTCTAATTCCTTTTTCACTTTTGGTAACAGTGGTAAGGCAATTCTACGAGCTGTGTGAAGTGCATAGGGCTTGGCATCTTTTTCCAGCTCTATGTGGTATAGTGTATCCATTTTACCAAGGCCTGTGAATAATTTAGGAAATTTCTTGACAACATCATCTCTCTCGTAAACAGTATTAACAAAAGACACAATGTTCAAAGCTTCGATGGCTGGCCTGCCCAGTAGAGCGCGTTTAAGACCACGTACAACATAGACTTTTCTTTATAACAGATATTTGTCTCGAACATCCCACAGACATCCAGCTTTTGTCGATTGGGACCTGAAAGCCTTGCATTTGTTTTCATCAATTTGCAACCGATTTTTGTAGAGACCTATTCTGGCACAACTGTAACATCTGCATCAGTGTCTATTTTACAATTGACTGAGACACCTTGAAATTTGAGGTTAATGTTCCAATAATTATCATCACTTTGTAACTCCTCAAGGTGGACTGATCCCATGAAGAATTCCTCATCTTCACTGTTTTCATTTACTTCACTGACAGACTTGCAAACCGACTTAAAATGTCCTTTCTTCTTACACTTATGACATGTAGAACTCTTTGCTGGACACTCTTGGCGTGGATGAGCAGGTGCTTTCCCACACCTGTTACATTTCGTTTCAACTGTTTTTTTCCTATCCATAGCCTTTGATGCTGGATTTTTCTTCTTTTTGAACTTTTTCTGGACAAACTCAACTTTCGGTTCTTGGTTACTGGTCTAGCTTGTACTACCTCTGACGACACTTTGTTGTTTCTTTACTGCTTCATCCATCCTTGCCTGCCTGATCAACTGTTTTTTGCCAAAGTTAATTCTGGATTCATCTGGAGTTTTTGATATAAGTTTGGCATTACGAAGACCAACAACAAGTCTATCACGAATCAATTTTTCCGTAAGAGTACCGTATTGACGATGTTCAGCTAGGTTATATAAATCTGTTATGAATGAATCAACGCTTTCATCAGGTAATTGTACTCGCTGGTTAAATTTAGCTCTTTCACAAATTGGATTTCGCTTTTTCAGGAAATAATTTTCGAATTTTTCCACGATTACCTCATAATCTTTCCCTTGATCCTCCATTAACATAAAAGTGCTGAAAATGTCGTCGGCTTTTTCTCCCATTGCATATATCAACGCATTGATTTGACTAGGGCCATCTTTCTCGTCCATCCTCGAAGCGACTCGAAAGCGATCAAATCTTTTTCGCCATTTCGGCCACATATCCGGCTTTCCGAAATCAAAATTTTCCGGTGGATTAATCTGCCAACTAGTAGTGTTTTGTACGACCCGATGATTTGTGATTACAAACACACACACTTAATCATTCTAACACGACACCATATTAGATTCAGATATAGGTCAGAAGTCATATAAGTCAGAAGCATGCTTTATTCTCCAGAACGAGGCTATACAGGTAACCCAACACTACAGCTATGTCCAAAACAGATATAGTATTCTGCAAGGAACATATTCCATGGACTTGCTTAAAGGTGCAGTTTTCTTCAGTTCCATCAGCAGTTCCTTCTTGGCCAGTGCCCATCAAAGTATTAACTGTTCCAGTTAAGGGATCATAGATCTTAACCTTGTGAGCTTTGCTGTCGGCAAAAACAATACTGCTCCCATAACCATGCAGCCTGCTGATTTCATTGCATGAATCTGACGAATTCCGCAAGAGCCGCTCAACAGAAAGTTTCAAAGTTACAGCCATATAAACCTCCGGCTGTACCATTTGCAGCCAAGTATGCTGACTGTCACAGAACGTACAGAGATTCAACACCTGACACGTCATTGGGGTAGTTTATTTGTCGCAGCTGATTGCCAATGATAGCAACTCCCCTGTACTCTAATTCTAGTTACATTATGCTTCTCTGTTCGTCATCTGTACGAAAGAATATCCTTACTTGCAGCCCAGATTGAAGCTGATTTACGCAAAGGTGGGTTAAATTGAGCAATATCTGCATTCTCAACTTGTGCAACTAAAGCTCTCAGATATGTCATGAGCCGCTTCCATTGAATTGGCACTGTACCCTCGAGTGACAAACTAAAACGACTCAGCTGTGAAAGTAGATTAGCTCGCGATATTTACTTCGCCTTTCAAGTCAAGGAAATGCGCTGCAGAAGAGCCCCTCTCAGCGACGAAAACTATTCCGTTAGTATAGCACAAGTCTCTCGCATCCTTGATTATTTTTTTCCGTACATTTACATCGACTGGTTGATGTAAACATAGTTCAACAAGGCGAGACTCTCAGAGTTGAAGTTGTAGTCTAGAGCAAGTAATTTGCCTTAAGCTCCAATTTCAAGTGCAATTGGACTCTTGCATACAGCACTTTGGTTGGATTTCCAAAAGCGATACTTTTCAGGCCAAATATTTGGCACTTACCATTTAATTTTCACTTTGGCCTTCCTGTCCTAGAGGAAATGGTATTTCCATTTCCGCTGCTGTTGTGTAACAATGCTGTAATTTTCCGTTTTCCCGTTGGAAGTACGCTGCAATCTGAATATTTAGTTTTAGCTCAAAATCGGCCATGCCAAAGTTCAACGCAAGCTCGTCAAGCCAAAGAAATTCCCTCAGATGTTTCTTGACAGCTGCCACGACGGATTGCTTCGAAAGGTCGAAAATGACCCTGCTTCTGGCATTTGAAAGCAGAATCCTCTCCGCTCCTATAGAAGCTCACTAGAACTTTCACAACACCAGAGAAGAATCTAATCAATGCCGATGCCGCCATCGCCGCCATGATGTTTCGACGCTGACCAAAGCATCGTGGGCTCCTGGCACGAGGAAGTTATCTAGTATTACACAGAAATTGCATATACATTGGGTCAAAAAATGAGACTACAGAACTTTTGGAAGGCTTTGAGCACGGGCTCAAAGGTCACGAGTGATTTAATTATACCGATTTTTATATAGCAGATAAGAATTGGCAATGGTAACAGACTATGAGACCCTATGGGGTTTCCATGAAAATCCCTCCAAACACGTAACAGTATTTTCTCCAAAAACAGCAAACATTACAAAATTGACCAGTTTCACAGCAAACACTAAAATTTATGGTAGAACAACACTAAACACTAAACCAAATTCAGACCCTCATGAAAGCCCGCACAAAAGTAATGTTGAACTAAACTAAAAAGGTTACGACTCAATATGCACAGCACGTAATAACAAGAGCTGTTTTTTATTTAATGCTATACTCATTTGTAATGGTTAATCTAAAAAAGTATAAAATTGGTCGTCTGATAGATCACTAGAATATATTATCTTAGAAACTTCAACATACCTTTTCATCCTCCAGTTTTTCAACCAAAGCATTGACCGCATCTTTTTTCTCTTTCTCTGATTCTATTCAGTGGCAAATAGGAAGTTTTTAATTTAATTTTTCATTTGTACACCATAAAAAATGTAACTGGTATTATTTCTGAAAGAAGCTAACGGAGTTAGTTAGAAAAGGAATTCTTGCGCAAGGTTAACCAAATATGGATACGCACAACCTGAGTTGAAAGGCATAATCTCTGAGTCGCATTGTAAACCACGGAGTAAGACGCAAAAGAGTTTCCTACAAATTTAAGCAATTTTAAAGATTTTCGTTAATTTTTTTCGGTTTTCGAGTTCCTTTTTGTTGTTATGTGAATTAATTTTGTGACTTCTCGGTGGGGAAAGCTTTATAAATGTCAACAACAGCTGAGAAAGTCGGCCAAAGGTCAACAGGTGTAAAATATACTGTTACTGGATATCTTGTTGGCTTTAGCTTAGGACTATTGTGACAACTATGATTTAAGCGATAAACACATTGAACTGTCTCCAGTTGAGTTACGTAAACTTTATTTTCTATGAAACTGTGATCTAAACATTCCTCAAAATATTAACTTTTATCTAACAAAGAAAATTTGTATATTTTTGTGGCTACTGCGTCGATAGACGGTAGCCACTTTGTTATCGCCTGGGTAAGTTACAGTTATGTTTTACAGTTTTTTTTTGTTTTAAGTTTGAGTTATGTTACACCATAACAGGAAGCCTACGTAAGTCAACAAATACCACAGGAAGCCCGCAAATTTTTTAACTTGCGGTATAGCATTTATTACATTTTACCGCGTACATTTTCTTCCAATCTTTTAATTTTGATATTTAATGTCTTGATAACTTCAGAAACTAAATGACAATGTTACAACCTAC
>JAOBBB020249832.1:0-20082 GCA_025331005.2 Zoanthus gigantus | reverse complement strand
ATTATTATTATTATTATTATTATTATTATTATTATTATTATTATTATTATTATTATTATTATTATTATTATTACTACCCAAATATTCAATCGAGATTTGAATATTTATGTGGCCTCTTTTTGAACAAACTGGGCACAGAGCTACTAGACTATTGTTGATCTGCTAGAGCATGTTCCGACTTCCTGAAATAGGTTTAGGAATCGAGATGGAAACATGGCCATGGAATATTTTGTAAGATAGAATAATTTGAGCTGCAAGGATACGAATTAAGGATCTGAAACAAAACCTGAAGTGCTCGGATTTCATTTGTTCTTACCTTTGACAAATTTCACGGCGATCTTCTGTGCTGACGATGGGCTAACACTTGGAAGGGTAGCTCATGCTTTCCACGAATTCAATATCTATGATTTTCATCCTTGACAAATCTCGCAGCGAACTTCTTCGTTCACTTTCGAACAAAACAAGTTTTGGTTTCTTTTAAAAACATTTTTGATAAAATGGATCGAACGTTTAAAACTGACAACGGAATATCATTTGTTGATATTATTTACCCAAAGCTCGCTAGAAAGATTTTCTAAGTTTTGGTTTCCTGTAGTTTGTAGTGTACTTCTATTGACTAAAAAATAGTATCATTTCAATGTTTTGTCTTTATAGCAGTTGGCCATGATTTTTCTAAGCGCCGTCGAACAAGCAATCGCTATTCTGTAACGGGGAATTAGCTCACTCCTTCAACTTCTTTAATTTCTTTATTGGATTGGTTGGCCTCTGCCCTGGTCTCAGCAAAGCCGGCGTGGCTAAACTTCGGCCAGCACAGAGGACCAACTTACTCCTACAACAACGGTAGTGAAAAAAGGCGAAACTGATGGGCACGATGTACCATATCAATTGCAAACAATAACCACAACACAAAGAGTCACCGCGTGATTAAAACAAAAGATCTAAACATGAATTAACTTGCTACGTGACAACAAGTTGCATTTACAAATTGTTATGCTTGTTACGTCCATGATGATGTCCATGAAGCCAATATTTTACATTTTCGTATAAATAGATAAGATAAAATAAAGTAATTATATATCAAAAATTTAGTGTTTATTAGCTACGCAAAATGCGCTCTTTAACTAATATATATGTGCAAAATGCGGGTCAAAGTTTGTTAACGATTTAACTTAAATCGGTTCATAATAATAAATTGAATTTAACTCATTGAGCTGTGCTAAGCGCGTGACACAGTAATATATTAGGATAAATTTTGAGAGTTTTGAGCGCCGTTACATTAGCATGGTAGCATTTTTAATATGTAAAAGATAAAAATTATTACCACACTGCTCGATATTGGGACTACAACCTTGTACTCTTTGCAATAAGATAGTCCATTACGACGGTTCAGATACATTTTTCTTAGATATCCAAGAATTTATTAAGATTTGGAGCAGGAGGGCATTTAGATTTGGCACCCGGGCAAAGTTTACGCAAAGCCTTAAAAATGTTAAAAATGTATAGTTGCAGAGATGCTAAAAGCAACCGGGCAAAGCCGTCTTTATAGCCGGTTAATTTACCCGGTGCCCGGCCCTTAATGAAACCCCTGGATATCAGAAATTTTCCAGTTGAACAGTAAGCCACACTATCCTACTCTTTAAATGATAACATAGTTTTTGCCGCTTTATACGATACACATTTAAAATATTTCTTTAAAATCATTTTTGAAAAAATTCCCTTGTCAGTAAAACGACACACCACACGGTACTGAAATCACCACCCTACCCTCAACAATAAGTGTATATATGGATGGTATCTTTAGTTCTCAGGTAGAGAGCAGAAAGAGTTTTTTTATGCACATTAACATCCTTTTACATTATAATGGGAAAACGTCTTTATTTTAATTTCCTTCTATGTGGTATTCATCCTTTCAGAATGGGGCCATGACGATCACACAATATATTATACAACAGCTGATGACAGACGAAGACCAAACAAGGTTTGGAAGCATGTTATTGGCCAGGATCCAGTTAACGACCTCTTGGTGTTTGAGGAGAATGATGATAGGTAACAATGCTCGAGAAAGAAGTTTATGCATCGGCAAGACTTTAATTAGGTGCACATGATTGAGTTTGATGACAAGTACAAGGCTGGTTGTTCAAAAGCTAGTCAACTTTAACCCTATGTTAAACAAAAATTATACTTATAATTATATGAAATTATTATCTTTAAGAAAAGGTAAACGGTCCTTTTAAAATACTGCTTGGTTGTTCAAAAGGAAAAAAAACTTGTTCATCCCAAAATTACAGCTCAAATCTTTTTAAGGTCGGAAAAAAGAAACATGGGTTAAGAATTTAAACCTGGATTAGTGCTTAATGGTTTTTGAACAACTGGACCCTGATGTATAGTAGGAAACAAAACCATGGGTTAAACACTTAACCTTGGGTTAGTGCTAATCGGTTTTTGATCATCTGGACCCTGATGTATAGTTGGAAACAAGACAATGAATTAAAAATTTAACCCTGAGTTAGTGCTAATTGGCTTTTGAACAACTGGGCCCAGATTAGTAAACATGATGTTGGATGCTCGTCAGTGAGCATAGTGACAAGTGCATAATTTATCAGTGAACATGATAATAGGTTTACTTTCAAGAGTAAACATGTTGCTTTGATAGGTACAAGTGAGTGAGCATAGTGTTTCGTATACATGACTGAGCATGGTAACAGGTGCATGTGGATGAACATGATGACAGGTGCACGTGAATGAACATGATGACAGGTGCAATTGAGTATGTTGCCAAGTGAGCCTGAGTAAACATAGTGACAGGTGCATGTGAGTGAGGAAGATGATAGGTACGCTTTTGAGAATGATGACAGGTTGCTGTGAGTGAGAATGATAGGTACCCGTTAGTAAACATGATGATAGTTACGCATTTGTAAAAATTATGACAGGTATGTACACTTAGCGAGTATGATATTAGTACACTCAGCGAATAATGTACACTTTTTGGAAATGACCACAAGTACACGTGAGTGAGGATGTTGGCAGGTGCATGTCAGTGAGGGTGTTGGCAGGTGCACGTCAGTGAGGGTGTTGGCAGGTGCACGTCAGTGAGGGTGTTGGCAGGTGCATGTCAGTGAGGGTGTTGGCAGGTGCACGTCAGTGAGGATGTTCGCAGGTACACGTCGGTGAGGACGTTGGCAGGTAATATTTGAATGTGGGGATCATTTGTGTTGGCGCGATGTGGGCTTGGCCCACGACAGCAGTAGTAGTAGTAGTATACTTGAATGAGGATGTTGCAGGTGCACATGAGTGGAGGTGTTGGCAGTTGTGTGTGAGTCGGAATATTGGGAGGTGTGCGGAGTGAGGATGTTGGCAGATGCACGTTAGTCGATATAATGGCGGATAAACGTTCACGAGTCGGGATATTGGCAGGTGCATGTAAGTGAAGGTGCTGGCAGATGTGCGTGAGTTGGGATGCTGGAAGGCACTTTCAACTGACAATGATGTCAGATCCATAAAAAAAGGAATGTTGTTATTTATATTAAGTAAGCATAATAATATATATACACACAGCTTAGTGTGAGTGAATGCGGACATTGAGTGGAAATATGTATGTTTTTATCTAATAAATCATGTTTGTCAGTTCCGCCATTTCTTGCTTGGATTTTAAAGAAGTGCTTTCGCCATCTCTGACTTTTTTTTCATTAAGTTATAAATTTAATATTCGCTTTTAGATTCTGTGTTGATGTGAGTTGTACAAAGGACAGGAAGTACATAACAATTAATTCAAACTCCAAAACTACATCCGAGGTTTGTGGTAATCTTTTAGAGTGCAACTAACTCTTTTTCTTATTTTTGTATCAACCTTTTTATCATACAGTTTTAAGCACTTCTTCAAAAACAAAAAAGGTTTAGTTGCACTTTAAGCTTTCGAATACCTTCTGTGTAAATAAACTGCGTGAAACTGCGTCTCCGTCACTTTCTTTGTCAATTTTACCTCTCTATCCAGCATCTCATTTCTGCCACCTTTTTTTTTGTGCCAATCTAAATCGCGCCCGTCTATTTTCTACATATTTCTCCCCCTTTTTCAATCCCCATAAACTGTGCTACCTATGTTATTATCCTATTATTCTTATCTTAATTTATGATTCCTCACATTCCCTCCCTAGCATTCTTGTATATATGTTAGCACCGCCGTTTTAGGATCCATTCGTAAATTTTAGACTGTTCCTGAATAGCTCTTTAATTTGACTGTTGGTGTTTTACTTGTATTTCACTGATTTATAAGTATTTATTTAGTGTAACTACAACTACTATTTTTACTGCTACTACTACTTTGACTATCTTTACCACCACTACTACTACTGCTATATCTACTACTACTACTACAACTATTACTAATACTACTGCTGCTGCTGCTGCTACTACTACTACTATTACTACTACTACTGCTACTACTACTACTACTATACTACTACTACTACTGCTAGTACTACTGCTGCTGCTACTGGTGCTGCTACTGCTACTGCTACTGCTACTACTACTACAACTATTACTACTACTATTATTACTATTACTACTACTATTATTACTATTACTACTACTACTACTATACTACCACTACTACTGCTAGTACTACTGCTGCTGCTACTGGTGCTGCTACTGCCACTGCTACTACTACTATTACTAGTTACTACTACTACCACTACTACTACTATAATTACTACTACTACTATTACTAGTTACTACTACTACCACTACTACTACTATTACTACTACTACTACTGCTACTGCTACTACTATTACTACTACTACTACTACTACTACTACTACTACTACTATTACTACTACTATTACTACTACTACTACTACTACTACTACTACTACTACTACTATTACTACTACTACTACTACTACTACTACTATTACTATTACTACTGCTACTAAATTACTACTACTACTACTATTACTACTACTACTACTATTACTATTACTATTACTATTACTATTACTACTATTACTATTAATATTACTACTATTACTATTACTACTACTACTACTACTGTTGCTGCTGCTGTTATTACTGTTTTTATTGCTTTTTATTTACTTATTTTAAAACCTGAGGGTACTCTTGCGTTGCAGGTGCACACCATATGTGCAAAAGATGCAGCGTTACATCAGCCGAAATTATTTCACCAACGAGAATCGGGAGTGGAATACTACATTGACCACAAGAAAGGGACCTTTTTCATGGTCACTAATGCAAATAGTACAGACTACAAGGTCTGTTTCAGTTTTGGTCTTTCGATTTTGAGAAACGCATACATAATGTATTACATGATTGAAGATGAAACATCCGGCGTTTGCCTCTTCCAGTGTGTGTTGTTTTAGCATGTGATCTGTGTGATATATTTTCTTATCATTAATTGTCTTCATTGATTATAACATGGCACTTGTGAATATATGAATTATCTTTTTGTGTTGAAAATCTTTGATTTTGTTCTTTACACATATAAGTGAAAAACTTTCATTTATCATTTATTTCTTGCATCCATGTAAAGTCCATTAAATGTAGATTGTTGTTTTTCACCATCTTCGTCTTTGGTCCTCAAGAAGACGAATTCTGTGAAATTATGTCTCGCTTTATTGCTTCAATCTTTTTTTTTTTTTTTTATGTACGGCTGAAGTACCGCCATAGGGGAGTTTAGGGAAAACAGCATTTGGTTGGGTTTGAGTCATGTTTTCTGCTGGCATCTTCTTTGCTTGTTTGTACCTATTACGTAATTTAGCTTACCATTCTTTAAAAAGCACGCTGGTTGACTCACAGTAAAACAAGTCGAACCGATTGTTTCAACAATCATTGTACTATCCACATCCAGCCGACGTTTTACCACTTTCGATGCTGAGTGCAAGCCATTCTGGCTTTATTAATCAGCTACCTAATGGGACACTAGCACAGGCCGAGAATTCCTTGAGAAAAAACATTCATAAACAGTCAGAACATGTAAGTGAAATGGACTATGCACTTGTGTGATACATACCAATATATTTAGGTATATTTGCTCTGCCTCCCCCCTCCCTCCCTAGATCCTCTCACTTTTATCATACTCAAGTTTGCGAAACACAACATCAGATCTTTTCAATGAAAACCTGGATAGGCAGCTATAGTAGAGCTGATACAGGGCCGTGAGTGTTACAAAACATTGGTTAGCATGGTCTTCTGTACAAACTTTTTTGAAGCCATGTCATACACCAGCTGGGATGTAACGAGCAGAAGTATCAAGTTGTGCTAGGAATGTTCAAGATTGATAGATTGGCATTGTAAATGAGTAGTAGCTACAAAATCAAACTAGTTTGTTTATAGTAATTTTACCAGTATAAATCTCAAAATCATGTACTGCCATTGATAGGTTATGACAGTGAAGGAAGAAAACATGAGAAAAGAGAACTGGACTGAGCTGCTGCCTCTAAGACCGAATGTAAGTAATTGGGCTAGATTTTTTTCCATAAAAATAAAATTAATAATTTATTCATATATATTGTTATCGTTAAAATTGTTCCTATTCTTGAATAGTTTTGCCACCCGACTACTAGCAGGACTACTAATTGTTGTCTACGCTTCTGAGCTATTGTTCTTGATTTTTTTTTTGTTGACCCATATCAGATCAATTGAGACGATGCTGTTTTTGCATTTGATTGTTGCTACAACAAATCTTGTATGATTTTAAATCATTATCATTGTTTACCTCAGTGTGATATAAGAAACCTTTAGATCCGGGGATGAATACGAGTACAAGTATAAGATTTCAAGGTGCACATGCTATTTGCAGCAAACTCGTTCTCGAGAGGACAACTTTGGCTTAAGACCTTGTCCTCTCGACAACGAGTTTGCTTGAATAAGTGCATGCTCGTGAAATCTCGTCCTCTCGACGAGTTTTCTTGAATAAGTGCGCATGTTCTTGAAATTTCGTATTCGCACTCGGATCTAAAGGCCTCTATTTATCGTTCCACTAAATGGTAACTAGCTCTCCCAGTTGTGGCTTCATAGTTCCAGTGGTGCACGGCCATGGGTTCGGATCGCGCTGAAGCCTGAAAGTTGTATTTTTTCAGGCGTCTATTTCCAGTTGCTTAAATTGCGACATCATTCATGACGTCATAACCGCGGCAATCATCCATGACGTCATTGTATACGTATTCACCGCGATACAAACTCAGTCTCAATAATCGTTGTACACCTGTAGAGTGGTATTGGTGGACCTACTTACTAAAAATAACCTGCCCTTCCAGCTGTGGCTTCATAGTCCAGTACCGTGTATTATGCTGTTAGCCAGTCATACCCTGTTGATGTATTTGCATTTTTGACGAACCTTCCGCACTATTTTGGGTCGCGAAAATTTACCAGATGCTTCTCTAGAAAAAACGTATCACGCGGAATGCGCGCCCATGCTGTAACTATTATAATATAACAATTTTTTTGTAGTGCTTATTCTTAAAGCTCTAAGCACTTTACAAATGAATACAGAGTTTTAACAGTTGAGGGACTTAGACATTTCCAAACAGCAGCTTACATATACATTTGTAACAACCGTAACTGCCCTCAGGGAAAAAGGCAGACCACAACACTGGGATCACTACCCTGCTATTTTTGACAAGTGCGTGGGTTCTTTTACGTCCTCCGATAGAGTGTCGAGAGACTGGGCCTACGGTTAAACATCTTTATCCGATAAGATGCCAAAGTCTAACCATTTGCAGATGTTAGAGCAAAGGCAACACTTTCTCCTCAATTAGTTTAAGACCCTGAGTGTTGATTCAGCCGGGAATCGAGCCTGACCCTCATGTGCGATATACTGGCGCCTTACCAACTAGGGTAACCAGGCTGCGGTATTGTCTAAGTAATTGCCATTATCTGTTTCTAGGTGATCATAGACGACATGGATCTGTTTGAGCACTACTGTGTGCTGTATGAACGACAAGGAATTGTTCCGCAGCTGACAGTTGTTCCTCTTGATAATCCTGAGCAATATTGGACAGTAAAGGTTATTGACACAAAGAATGTTGGTCATGGTCGCTACATACATATATATTCTTCTGTTACTTGTATTGAGGTCAGACAATTGGCTGCTATAGGATGGTGTGGACCTCATATCTACTATAAAATTTTAAATTAATTCTTTCTTATGATGAATTTAATTTTTACTGACCCTTCCTTGATTATTACATTGCATTAACATCGCTTGGTGATGTAAGCGGTAGTTTCTGGATATGCGAGAGTGATTTGTTTACAAATATACCCACGTGCTGGCGATATAATGGACTAGAAATTTGAATAACGTGCACGATGCGAAGTGAAGCGAAGAGTCTAAAAAAATCTTTTTTATCAAAATCTTTTGCAAACATTGTAGAATGAGCCAGTCGATTAATAAGCAACTCTTTGTTGACGTATTGTTTACAATATGCTTCATTAGCATACAACTTTAGGTGGCATGCAAATGAAGAAAGGTGAATAGGGTTTTACTCCCCATTTTTAATGATGAAACAATGACGTATTATAAAAAAATGTTTATATTTACATTTAAATAAAAGTATCTATGCAAAAGCTGTATGTAACCCTGGGTGTTAAACAAGTTCTTGTAACCTAGAATGAAAAATTTTATTTCGTGATGATAGAAAATTTGGAACTTGAAATATAATATGTAAATAAACAAGAACATACCAAAGTAACATTATGGGGAAATTAAGATCTATATCCTCCTTTTTTGGAAATAGAAATTAAAAAACCTTTAGGTCCCTTTTGAGCACATGTTTTGTAGAACTTTTTAATAGTACTAAGAAGTTTTAAGTTTAGGATGTGAGATAGCTTGTCGAGCAAACAAATTGATGGAAAATTTTGTGTCAAGCTCATTCAGTTTTCAAGAGATATCGATGTTCTAAAAATCTCGGAATTGCCTGATAACATAACCAATGATGATTAATACGTTCTTGGTAAACGTCGCGTTAAATAACTGCTAGGTTGTTTAGCGTATCAAGCTCTTGATATCACGGGATCCTTGTTTTGTTAAGCAGTTTTAAATGTCAGAGCTTATGCTTTTGTACCTCCCTTTATTAGAAGCCAGCTCACATATGGCAGCGAGGCAAAAGTTTAAACAGAAAAATCACCATTAAAACGAAGCGTAATATTCCAGCATATGTTTGGTTTTTTCGCCTAATAATTCCTTTTTTTTCTTTGTTATAACGGTTATGTTTAACTGATCTCATTGAATGTTGAATGTGCTTGACATTAGATCTGTAATTATGGTTTATAGCAAAACAAGAAATAGAGGATTCCTCTAGAAGTTTTAGGAGCGTTTCAATCATAGTCTTGGTCAAGTAAAGTTATTGATTTGTTTTCACTGGAGTGCATGAGTATGTTTCTGATTGAAAGGAAACATAAATATTTTTTCTAGAAAATATCTTAAGAAGGCCCTATTTTTTCTCTCCTTAATGAATTAGATGTTTTCAATAGAGAAAAACATCCTAATTTGTTGTTATGACCTTTCCGGGATGCCAGATATACTCATTGAAAATGTGAATATTTGAAAAGTATTACTTAAGTAACTTGCTGTTTTTCATTTTCCATCCACAGCTTCCGCAGCAAACTTGTGTCCTGGAACCAGGATCAAACCAGGTATGGTAATGGTTATTATAATTTCTTTTTTTTTTTTTTATTTGTAGGAAAATTTTTGGAGTTGAATTTTTGTAACGGTTGTATGGTTTCTCCTAGAATACCGGAAGGAAAGTGGCTGACATTTTCTTGAAAAGGTCATGCACTAAAAATTATTCAGAAAAAACATCGCCCGCCCTCTGATGATCAGCCAGGGCGCTTCCTACTGAGCTGTATGGAACTGAACAACACCGTTCCTTCAATTCTTTCATAACAAATGTTGTACTTTGCTGCACTGGTTATTTATTTCCTTTTTATGATCTGATTCTTCAATACGTTGGATACTCCATTTTATCCCATTCCTTGATAATACACCCAATCAGAATCCTGTAAAGAGTCTCCATGATAAGGAACATTTTCAATTATTTCAATTTTTATTCATCGGTGTTTGTACATTTTTAAAGGCTTATAAAAGGCTCGTACATATAGGAAAGTAGAAGTGACTCTTAGCATATTTCACGGTATCCCACTCGAAAGTTTCGTATAAATACTATCTTTAATTAACAGGTTGTAGTATCAAAAAAAAAAAAATTGGAATTGCGTTTGTGTGACTGACAATATTCCTCTGACCAAATGAAATAGGTTTTTGTACTACTTACACGGCGATGATTCCGAAAATTTCAACTTACTATTGTCTAAACGACGAGTCCTGTTTAGTTAGGATTTGTTTTTTATATGATGCAACTTGGCTACAGAGCTGGAGAGAAAATGCTACTCAAACTGAAGTCCTCTAAAATAATCAAGGTCACAACAATCTAATCTCTTCCTTCTCTAGAGATTGCAAAGTTGCTTGTTTATTGATAATAATCTTTTCAAGAGGCTCAACAGGTTGGGGATAACTGACAACAGCTACCTTAAATCAATCAGCTTTGACAAAATAGTATCCAGAAATGTAAAGAGTAGATTAGTAAAGAGTAGATTGGCAAAGTTTTAGCTATTGACTTGAAATAAGTAAAAAATTGCGAGCAACATAAAATAGGGTATTTTCTAATGATCTGTATGACTGGAAAGCAAGCCTTACTCTCCAGTACCATTTTCGCTTACATTTCCTTTGAGAAATTTCGATTTTATATTCGCTGTCATTTTTGAAGTACATAACGTTGAGACTTTCAGAAACTATGCCTTCTAACTAATTTTAACCCGCTCTTTCCATTTCTGAACATAATTATGTCATATGTAATATATTTAAGGTGGGTGTGGTCACGTGACCTCTAACTACAAAAGTCCTAATCCTTTTGCTAGTTAGTATAATTTAGACAACTCATTGCCTTAAGTAATGTTAGAAACTGACTGTTTTTTCCTTTCAAGCTCATTAATAATTCATCAAGTTAAAACACAAGAGATCATAACCGTGATCATGGTTTGGAAATGTGATCTTAATTAGCATATATTTTTACGATTTTATTTCTTCGTTTACTCCTTAGTTTTAGTTTCGATTGAGAAGATATTATATCAAACACTCGAGACGGTATTTCATCACATTTCCAAACACCTCGAATTTCGTCAAAAATACTCCGCTGCGCGTTGTGTTTTCAACTATCTTCTCAGTGTTTGGAAATGTGATGAAACACTGTCTCTCGTGTTTGATAGATTACTTCCTATACAGCAACACAGAACAGTTTATACGATTAACATGGATAACTCAAAATTGAACTTGACTTTTATGATCATTGCCGTAAGAAGTAGTAGTGTAAGGAGCTGACACTCATATCGTCGTCATAACAACGTTTAAAACATTCTCTTCTTAAATTACTTACGCCAATGATCTTAAACTTTTAACCTTGAATTGTCAGAATTATGCTTTTTACAGTTTCCATTGCCTTACAAGTCTGGAAGTTTGGCAGATATCTGTTTGTGCTTATCAATTTTATCTCCTGTCCCCTGCTTCCCTTTCGTCTGCGTTATCTTCTTTTTAAGTTCATTCCTCCCATTTAAAATAAGTTATTTTTCAGCATTTGTAATTTAAATGTTTCACTTATTTATGTTTGTAGATGTTCCGTTGTGACGTTGTGCGGTTTGCGATTTCTTCCCCAGTTCTCCACCCACATATTATGGAATACAACATGAAAACACGGACAATGGTACAGTAGAGCGAACATGTAACACTTTCATATGACACCTGTGGCTGGTTGATTTTTTTTTAATTCCACGACCTTGCTGAGTTTCTGTAATAGCTGTTGTAAAACTTTGTAATGTTTTTATACACATGGCTTATAAATTTATGTAATTCTCGCATTGGTTTCAAAACCGTCTCAGTTTCCTCTTACTCTACCGTTTGTCCTTATACGTGGGAAACAATATGATAAAATTATCAGTCAAATTTGCTTCAACAGATAAAGGGATTAATAGTAAAGAGATACACATTTCTGTTAGTAATAATCATGTATAGTGTGGAAATGTCTCCCGTTTTATAATTCTTATGGCGTTGAAGGACTTTTGTTTAAGTTGGCTGGCTGTCCCTACTGTAGCATCCTTTTGTTTTATTTCTCCACTCCGTTTTAACACTAAAAGCGTAACAATAAATATTATGTAAATACCTTTTCTACATTTTTTATCCAGTTTTGTTAACACGAAATGATACCGAGAGAAAAAGCTTTTCCTCTCTTAGTAAATCCATATACTAGAACAGTGTTAGGCTTGTAACTTCAACCGTTGTTTTAAACCTAAAACTCTAAAAAGTAATTTTTTTTTCTGAGTTGGCCTTAATTAAATTCGACTTTTTAACTTTGGTTTAGATTTAAATGTCGTATATTTGAATATTCTAAATAATTTATATTTTTAAATTTTTCTTTACGACGCGTTTCTCTCTAAACAGTATGACTTAACTCCAAAAAAGAAGCTTGATGCATTTCAAAAATTCGACCATCTTTGTAAAAGAATTGAAATTCCAAGCAAGGTAGGTTTTAAAGTCTTAACCTATAAAATGTTGAAAAAATATAGATTTTTTGCTCTTCGAAGTAGACAATTCCCAAACGTTCTTTCTGTGTTACCATGGAGCTGATGAACCAACTTGAAAAATCAGGTTTTGGTTGTAATTTTCTGTCCTTATATACCGAGCTTTACTTTTTCTAATTTTAAAGAGCGGCAGTTAATCCAGCGACGCTGGTGTCAGTAAAACTAGGATAATTTTTTCATGTGCAATAGATTACGTTGGTTGGGACATGTCCAGGGGTGTAGATAATTTTATTAACAGGCAGAAATGTGAACATCATAGGTGGCTATGGAGAGGGAGAGTAAGTCCTTTTTGAGATGGCTACTCGCTTTTAGAGCCGGAAAAATCGAGCTCACAACCGGGTAATTTTCCCGGCTCTCGGCTATTATCTACATTTCTGATGTCATGCATGTGTACTAGTACTAAATTGAAGCCATGAGATTGGCACTAAGGTCACGGTAGTAGCGGGCATTATCCTTAAATCTATCATAAATAATTGGGAGAACTCATCAACAAGTGATATCTAATAATCATTCTCAGGTTCCCATAGAAAGTAATAAGTATAATGGTGAAAGCGTAATGCTTGTGAGCTTAAAGTGCAGAAAGTGAAAATATTTCAGTTGGTAAAAACTTTTAAAAACAGGTTTCTTATGCTGCTTAAAGCAGCTAAAAAAGACCAAACAGGTGTCTCGAGAGACTGGTGACGAATTTGGCTCTGATGACGTAGCCATTGGTTCCAGCTAGACGAGAAAGGGTTTGTTTTTTCTTGCGTGCTTTGTTGAACAATGAGAGATGTCTGATAGCGAAAACATTCTATCCTTTACCATGTCTCATTCGCTTTCAAGTTCTCTTTGATTTCTTCTCCACCGTGACATTTGAAACCTCAGAACCACTGGCTACGTCATATTCGTTAAAATCTAACCGTTGGCCGAGCGCAAAATGGAGATACTTCGAAGTGTGATTTCTAGATTTTAAACCTACAAAATAATACATAGAAGCGCTTTCGCTCGTTTAAAACTGGCTACTTTAAATTTTAAATTCATATGCACTTTAAATGATAATCATAAGCGTATATATCACTTGTGTACTAGTAGCTAGCTTGAAGCCACTAAAAAGGGCAATAAGGCCACGTTAGTAGCGGCGATCACTCTATAATCTACCATTCAGTGAGCCTGAATGTTAGCAACGAAGCGACAGCCGTTTTGGAGTTAATTGGCATAATCGGCATGGCATAGCTATACTATAACAAACAGGTTCAGGATGCCGTTTTCAGTACCTTAAAGCTAGTGCCAGTACGCATTTTCTATCAAACATTTGATTATCTTCTAAGTTACACCTCGCAAGTATTATACGCTTTCACTGTTTCCCTAAAATTCATAAAAGACTAAAATCAAAGGGAAAAAAATTGATTCATTCCTTAATCTCTACTTGCGTTAATTTGATGCCTAAAACATTAATGACCTTATGTACATTGGTTTTCCAATCAGCTCTAATTTTTTGCCCGCCGTTGTATTTTTGAATCTTTATTAATTTGATACCATTGCCTATGTTCTGCGACTTGTTGCTTGTTTTAATCGTTCCAAAGGGTATTTATTATCGAGTATATTACATGTTTGTTCTATCTTTTTGCATCGATCTGTAAAGACACGATAAGTCGGATTTGTGATTTCCAGGTAAAAAAAAAGACTAAAAAAGGTTCTTGTTTTCTTTCTTTGTAAGTCGTGGATAATAGCTGGCTTAGTAACGAATTATTAGGAGGGGTCTGGCTGCCATAAGTGTTAAACAGATTCACGATATATAGTTCTTGTTGAACCGGGCAAAAACGGTTTAATCTTCCGCCTCGAAAGCCACCTTGAAAACCACCACCTTGAAATCCACCTTGAGTTTTAATACTTTCCGTTCCGGGCCTGGTATTCCTTAAAAACGGTTTTCCTTTTTTTTTTTAAAGTTGAATTTTCAGCCCAATTATATATATGAATTTTATGAAGTGGTAATTTTTGTACGTTTTAATAGTTTCTAATATTTTTTCTGAAACCAGTTTGTCGAATGCAAGCATTGCTGAAAGAAACTGTGTCTGATGCGGTTGCTATCGTATACCATAAACTGACAAAAGTTTATTTACATAGAAGGAAATTACCTGGAAAAGTTCTGGAATCGAACCCAGGCTTAGGACGAAAAACTTTTCGATTCATGATTTGTTTAGATATTTGACACAATAGATAGATATTTGACATGACAGATAGATATTTGAAATTGTATATAGATATTTGATATAATAGATAGATATTTGACATAATAGATAGATATTTGACATAATAGATACTGTAGATATTTGACATAATAGGTAGATATTTGACGTAACAGATAGATTTTTGACGTAACAAATAGATATTTGACGTAACAGATAGATATTTGACGTAACATATAGATATTTGACGTAACAGATAGATATTTGACATGATAGATAGATATCAGTTGACCTAATAGATAGATATTTGACATAATAGATATTTGACATGACAGATAGATATTTGACATAATAGATAGATATTTTACATAATTGATACAAATTTGACATAATAGATTGGTATTTGACATAATTTTTACATATTAGTAAAAGTAGCATTAGATATTTCTCATAATTCATAGATATTTGACATCATTGATAGATATTTGACAGAATAGATACATATTTTTTATATTGTGGTCATCATTTAGTTAGGCAATGGGTCTCCAAAAAACAATTGTGTCTATCTATATTTCATCTTGGGTGACAAGTTGTAGATTGTATTGGGTTTGGGTCCTACAGTACTAGTGACTATTGGATCTGGTGTTATTACTGAAATTGGCAACGGCATTAAATTTGATATTAGGTATATTAATTACTATTTTGAAATTATCTGAAGTAATATTAGTAAATACAATTAATGTTTATATTGCTATGATTTGAAAGCACATGTTCGTCATTATTGTTTAGGTACTATATTTTGAATACTAGAATTCTCAGCCCTTCTTGTTTAATCATTTCAGGATGGAACTATGATACCTGTCACAGTTTTCCATAAAAAAAGTGTAAAATTGAACGGCCAGAGCCCTATGTTGGTACACGTGTATGGTACGTAACCAGTGATTTTAAGACAGATGGGAACTTGATGAGGGGATGGGTATTTCTTGAGTTATTCGGGGGAAAGAGGGTAGTCTAGCTTATGCGTGCATTGAAGGCTTCCTCACAACCTAATTCGCATCTCAATACAGGAAGAACGATACTATGCACACAAAGGAATAACACATAACGTTTTGTACCGCAATAATTTGTTTTTAGAGTACGAAACATAGGATTGGTACAGAGACAATAGAAGCTAGAAGAAGCTAAATCCTTTACGAGCCTAGTGGCACATGGAACTGGCACTTATCTCCGGTTTCTGTAGTGTTAAGCGGATGAGTCTTTGACTCCCCTGGACGGGACACTAATCCATCGCAGGTTAGCTCCCAGCAGACACTGGTATTCATTTACCTACCCCAGAAGGATGAAAAGCTGAGTTAGCTTGAGCGGAAAAGAAGGTCGCACTCGGCAAAGCCGAGGATGGAACCGAGGACCTTGAACCGAGCAAACTATGATCTATCCTTTTTGTTTTATATCATGTTTCATTTTAACTGCTATGTCTCATGTAGACTAGTTAACAAATCTGTAAAGTGTCGTATTTGTATCGGAATCATGGTCAGTACATATTGATATTCTTATCTTCTAAAGAGCCGGTTGTTTCCGTGTATCGTTTTATGGTTAGGGTAGCAGTTGTCATTTTTTTATATTTCACACTTATATTTTGTTATATTGCTACTGTGGCGTATTTTCAAATGAAAGCAAAGCTTTCTTTTTTTTGAACAGGTTCATATGGAATGAATGTTAATATGGCGTTTGCTCCTGAACGAATGTGTTTGCTCTCACGAGGTTGGGTGCTTGCATTCTGCCACGTCAGGTGAATTTGGCTAGGTTACATTGCTTTTTATCATCTCTGCGTTAGCTGCTCTCATTGCATTTCTTTTACTTTTATTGTGTGAAATACAAAAAAGTGAAATATTTTGAAGCGGCACAAAATTAATGAAAGTACTGAGGATATCTGCCACTTCATGTATTTAATCTGGGAAGCAAAATTCGAACGGTAAATCAAATCCTTGAGACTAGCAACGGGTATGCGAAGCTAGGATGCCAGCAACAAGATCACGGGCATAAAAACGCTAAAAAATAACTCGTAGCATTATTGTTATTAGCAGGAAATGCAGTTTTAAAATGTGTTGCAGGATAATACTAAACAAATGTATGGACCAGCTGACTAAGCTTTTTAATTTTTGTAACTAAAAAAAGGAAGTAGCGTAGAAATATTAGTGACTCGCCTTCAGCCAGTTCAGTCTTGCATTTCAGTGTAAACTATGACGTTATAAGTAATCGTCACCACAATCAGTTGTTTAATTTAATTATTTATCAGCAACGTCATATTTTACCCATTTTCTTGACGGTTAGTTTAGTTTTAATTGCAGTTCTTATAATTATTGTACATAAAGCTTTAATTGTGGAACAATCGTTTGTTGTAGAGGTGGAGGGGAACTGGGCCGAGAGTGGTATCACCAGGGAAGATTGCACATGAAGAACAACAGCTTAGAGGTACATTTGGTAAACTGCATTGAAATAAAGAAAAAATGAGTTAATCAACTTTCGTTAAGAAGATTGATAGTTTTGGCTCCCTATTACGAATAAGAATCTTGTACCCTGATTGCTCAGTAACCATAGGGTTAGTTTTAAAATCATTTGATGCGCTCGTGAATATAGGAACTAGTGTGGGCAACTATACATTACTGCCTATTGAATTGTTTCCTTTACCTGCTTTTATTTGTTTTTGTTTTTTTACCATGTGGTTTTTCTTGTTGTTACTCATTCTTCCCTTTACTCGTTATATCTAAAAATGATCTTTTCATGGTACAGTAATCAAGGCGGTTGTAGTTATCGCAGTTGGCAAGTTCTCTGCCTTCCAAGCACAAGGTCTCCAGTTGGATCCCCGACTCCCTGCCATGCAAGATTTGAATATTTGTGCGTTCTTCTTTTCCGCCTAAACTAGGTGCCGGTGTCTGCTGCGAGCTAACCTGCGATGGATTAGTGTTCCATCCAGTGGGAGTCAAGAGTCTCATCCGCTTAAACAGCAAAAAGTTGCCGTCGATATCTTAGAGTTTGGTGGCAGTTCGACGGCAGTTTTTTGTTTGTGTTTATAAACACTAACTGTAACGAAAAGTGAAAAAATCGAAACTTTCTCTTTTTTAACATATGTAATTATCCAGTTGCACCAAATGTTGTTACAACTAAAAAGTGTTAAAAAACGGCTTTCGAACCGGCTTTACTCGAAGATTTAATGTAAATTGAGTAGACAGAGAGCACAAAAATTGACTTTTGCCGTCGTAAATGTCGAGGGCTGCCATTTTACATATTGCTAACTAACACAGTGAGAAAATTGCCAAACGATAATGCCCGTGCTTCCACCACTACACCACTACCCATATGAGCTGAGTACTTGTCGATCTCAATCTAACACCGAAGTGCTGTAGTTTAAAATTTTTCCTTGTAATAAGAGTTTTGTTGGTTTAGTGGCTAATTTTTTTTCAGAGCACTCCAACTATTTGTGGCACATTTTTATATATAGAAAAGTTACATTCGTCATCTCATACCTCCAAGTAAATCCTTAATATTTCAGAAGAAATAACTAACATCTCGTAGAGTTTTAAAACTTCCGTACATTAAGTTTTGTGCATATTGTTAATGTTATTAGGTTGGAGTTTAATTTTGTTTGAAATTTACATCTCTTCTAGTCCTAGATTTTTTAGTCCTTTTGTCCTTAAAATTTAAATTGATTGCTAGCAATGTTGTTTTTATTCCTAAAACGCCCGCTTTTATACTACAAAATTCAATTGCCTTCTACCAAAGGATTTCGAAGCCTGTATCAATGGATTGCACGAGATGGGGTATTCAAACCCTACTCTGACTGCAGCTCGTGGCGTGAGCGCTGGTGGTTTAGCTGTCGCATCCGTTTGTAACCGATCACCTGCATTGCTTCAAGCAGCAGTATTAAAGGTAATAGCGAAATTATCATCCAGTTATTATTATTGTGATCAGTAAATTATAAATGAGAAACTGCTTTAGCAGCATTTCACTTAAAAATGATATACATGTTTTATTTCGCCTCTTTTACTCAATTTCCTGACTTAAAAATAGTTTCAAATTGTATCATTAACTAGTATGTAATTCAACTTCGTATATGTCGTGCAGTTTTGTCTTCACTCTTGCTTGATTTAAAAATTCATACGTATGTTCCATAGCATAGCGGGTAGCTATACCGCAAAATTTAGATAATTCAAGGAGGAAATTCTTATCATCGAATAGTGCAATGAGCTAACGTTTTAAGTTTCAAAGGGAATGGAAACGTTTAGAAATATAGTCCACAAATCTTTTCACCCTTCTTGGACATTATTTTAAAATAAACGCGCTAGCATATATAACGTCTTGGTTCATAGGAAACTACAAAGACAAAAACGGATTTTTGTTGACCTCATTTTTTACCATTACTTTTGTGTTTCATTTTAACCAATAACAACCAGTCATGATTCGATACATTATATGTGCAAATGCATATCCTTAATTTGGGCACTCTTTTCTGCTTCTCTGACGTAGGACTAACGCTTGCAATGTCGTCTTACATTGTCGTCTTACAATGTCTTCTTTTAAAACTAGTTACTACAATGATCATAAGAGACCCCCTTCCCTCGAGTCTAACGTACATTTAACTTCGTACTTCTGCATTATTGAAAAAAAAACACTACTTGAGGACAAAAAGTTGTTTAACTTCGAAACCAGTTTTGAACTTTTTCTGCTAGCCCTGTTTTAATGTGGTTTAGATACCAAATCCTGCATATCCAGTGATTGGAAAATTGTCTGTTTACAAGTATATTTTAAACTTGGCAGGTTCCATTTGTCGATATGCTGACTGCGATGCTAGATCCTTCTCTTCCTTTAACTACTCAGGAGTATGAAGAGTGGGGAGATCCCAGGTAACACTATTAGGAATAATGAGATCTAAAGTAAAATTAATACAAGTAGAAAGATCCCAGGTAAAAGTATTACGAGAGTGGAGATCACATGTAATATTAATAAAATTAGTGAGATCCAAAATGATACTATTACGAGTAGGAAGATACCAGGTAATTCTAATACAGGCTGGAAAAACCCAGGTAAAACTAAAACAAATTGGAGGATCCCAAGTAATACTAATATAAGTGGTGAGATCCTGGGTAATTCTAATAAATACAAGTTGGAAGATCCCAGATAATACTAATTTAATTGGGAAGATCCTAGGTAATACTAATACAAGTTGAAAGATCCCAGGTAATACTAATTTAATTGGGAAGATCCCAGGTAATACTAATACAA
>JAOBBB020249743.1:0-11226 GCA_025331005.2 Zoanthus gigantus | reverse complement strand
TGTTGTTGTGGACAGCGGCGACGCGGGTAGACGCCTTAAGCGGCGTACATGAGGTTTAGATGAGCGCCCTTCTCTCTTAGTTTTATCTTTTCAGAAACAAGAGAGGTGTTAGGCTTTTATGACCTCCTCCAATCTACGGTGTTTCGATCGTGGCTTCGTCGCCATCTCCCATAAATTTACGCGGGAACAAGGACCTATACAAGGAAGAAGGTTTCTTTACATTTGCCTGTTGTACACCATATTGGATTATAAGTTTCGTTTGCAATATGTGTTGTTTTTTGGAAACTTTTAGCAATTAGGGCTCTTTTGATAGCAGTGTTCGAAGAAAAAGAAAGTCATCTCCATGGAAATGAAATTAGATATGATAAAACACTGTTAGTGTTAACTTTAAGTGTGACAACAGCAATGTTGACGTTTTCCCCTTAAGTACAGAACTTTACCTGTCAGGTCGATGTAATATTCAGCTAAGGCGATAGTGGTAGGGAAAATGCTGCTCATGAACAGTCCAACACCAGCCACGCCAACCCACAGAGCGGTTTCACTCTGTTCTAAACACAGCATGAGGAAGGTAGAAGACAGACAACCGGTCTGGCAAAGGAAATGGTTAGGAGAATTGTTGGAACTAGTTAATAATAATTGGTTCCAGCACCAAAGTGATGACGTCACAAAAATTTGATTTGTCAAATCACTAATTTGGTTGTAATATTCAGAAAAAACAAGATGAAAAATACTTCCCCGCCGAAATTTAACATTTTGCTACCAATCAGTGATGAGACACAAAACCCTTTAAATTGGCTTGGTTTTTAGAAGGATTTGTATGGAGTGTGGTACTATCTCGCCGACAATTTGTACCAACATGCTGATTTTTGGCAAAGATACAATTTTAGTCTTGATCGCTCGAATGATCTCAATAAATCTAACTTTTAATTTTTGTGACGTCACACTTTACCACTCTATTACTCTGAAGTAGAGCAAGCACACAAAACACCAACTCAGTCCTAAACCTGCTTTGGCCGGTGATGAGCAGTTTGTTTGTTTGTTTGTTTGTTTGTTTTGTTTTTATTTACTTTATTGGAAGATTAACTAAACCACGGACACTTTTAAGTTCTTGGGATTTTCAGTTTTGCAAAAGCCACAAAAACTGATCATCTAGGCAGTTATATATGTTTTAAAGTTTTACGTGTTTTCAAACTGAGTACGAGTTTGGGATCAACCTAAAATTATGGTCGGTAAAAAAAGTTTAAAACTGAATTCTTTTATGTTAATATTTGCTTTATAAAAACTAATGTTAAAAAATTTTAGGCTAGAAAAGTTTATAGTATGTAAACTATTAAAATGTTTGCGGTTATCTTCAGTGAAACTATAATTAGCATACGTTTGCTAGTATTATATACTAAGTGACTCCCGAGGGGAAGAGTTTTTGAATTCTTTTAAATCTTACACATTCAAAGCAAACCAAGGGTGTACGCAATAGAAAAAGGTAAAAAGAATCAGTTTTCTTATTAAAATAGCTTGCAAATGGAAGCTGAATTGCGCATTTCTAATAAGTATGTTTAAATATATAAAATTGCAAATAATTTTTTTTTACAAAATTTTACTATAAAAGTTAAAAATTTAGTAATCTAACTGTTATTTGCGAGAGCGCACTGAGGACACCATGATGGAATTCTTCATATACCTATTTGTTTTGCAGGCGGTATGGTATATGTGCGGGTGTGCCTATAAAGATTATATTTGCTCTCGTATTATGACACAATAATTTCTTGAGATTATGGTTGCTACATTAGCAATACATTAAAACATGAGTTAGCAGATTGGTAAGTTTACTGGTCTAACGCCTACTGGTATTCCATACCAGGGCAGATGATTCGCATTGCTCTTTTCATAATGAAAACAGGTGCTTTAGAATCAAGAGCAGAGTTTTAAACGATCTTTGTCAGTTTAGTCGATACGCAATTGTAAATAAAAATAAGTTGCGATAAGTTGTTCTTCTTTACCCTTTTATTTCAAAACTTCTAAGCGTTTCTCATGAACGTTTTAAAGACTTTCAATGTTTTTGCTGAATATTCCTTTTTTCTGTAATCAGAAGAATAATATAAAATTTTTATGACGCACTATTACTTGATTAGTTAACAAGATGTGGAACTCAATAGCTGGCGGTTTAGCAATTTAATCTCAATACACTCACCAGGTTGATTAGGAGCATCGTTGGTGGTTCCACATAATATGCCAAAGGGATTGAAATGAATCGCCCCAAGGAGAGCATCCCCTGATTTCATTGGACAGAAAAAAATAAAAAAACATTAAATATTGAAACATTTGGTAGAGACAAGGTTCCTGGTATTGAAGAACAAAATAAATGACCAAGTTGTGATTGATTCAATTATTCCTTGTTCGTAATTCATGGCTAATATAGAAAGGTTTGATAGTTGTTGTTATAGTTGTTGTTCTTTTTGTTATTCTAGTTATTTTTCTCCTTGACGTTCTTGTTGTTATTCTAGTTGTTGTTCCAGTTGTTATTACAGTTATTGTTCAATGGCCAGTTGTTGTTCCATTGTTGTTTGAGTTTTTGTTGTTGATATTGTTCTTGTTGTTCTTGTTCTAGTTGTTGTTTGAGTTTTTGTTGTTGATATTGTTCTTGTTGTTCTTGTTCTAGTTGTTGTTCTTGATGGTGGTGTTGTTGTTGTTTTAGCTTTGTTTTAGTTTTAGTTGTAATTGTATTTATAGTTTTAGTTAAAGTAAGCGTACTTTTTTAGTTATACAATGTGATACAAAAATCATATATAATAAACTGACCCAGAAGAGTGAGGTCAGGTAAGCTCCGTGACTGGGTCGCAGATGTACGGCTCCTTTGACTGAATATGTGTACACATAACTTCCAAACGACGCCTGAGGAAAACAGTTACACAAATTTACATCAACAAATAAGCCAGTCTTTAGTTTTACAACACTTGACCATTGCTTTTCTTTTTTCACAAAGTAGTTCCTTGCACAGTAGTTCTTCACACAGTATAGTTACTCACACAGGAGTTCCTCACACAGCTGTTCCTCACATAGTATAGTTACTCACACAGTAGTTCCCCACACAGTAGTTCCTCACACAGCAGTTCCTTACACAGTAGTTCCTCACACAGCAGTTCCTTACAAAGTAGTTCCTCACACAGCAGTTCCTTACACAGTAGTTCCTCACACAGCAGTTCCTTACACAGTAGTTCCTCACGCAGCAGTTCCTTACACAGTAGTTCCTCACACAGTAATACCTCACAGTAGTTCCTTACAAACTAGTCCCTCACACAGTAGTTCCTCACACAGTAGTTCTTCACACAGTAGTTCCTCACACGGTAGTTCTTCACACAGTAGTTCCTCACACGGTAGTTCTTCATACAGTAGTCCCTCACACAGTAGTTCTTCACACAGCAGTTCCTCACACAGTATGTTCCTCACACAGTAGTTCCTCACACAGCATTTCCTCACAGTAGTTCCTCACACAGTAATCCCTCACAGTAGTTCCTCACACAGTAGTTCCTCACATAGTAGTTCCTCACACAGTAATCCCTCACAGTAGTTCCTTACAAACTAGTCCCTCACACAGTAGTTCCTCACACAGTAGTTCCTCACACAGTAGTTCTTCACACAGTAGTTCCTCACACGGTTAGTTCTTCACACAGTAGTTCCTCACACAGTAATCCCTTACAGTAGTTCCTCACACAACAGTTTCTCACACAATAGTTCTTCACACAGTAGTTCCTCACACAGTAGTTCCTCACACAGCAGTTCCTCACACAGCAGTTCCTCACACAGTAGTTCCTCACATAGTAGCTTTTAAAACAGTAAGTTCCCACACAATAATTCTTAACACAGACGTTTCTCACAAAAGAGTTTCTCACAAAGAAGTTCTTTACATAGGAGTTCCTCTTATAGGAGTTCCTCGCATAGCAAGCAAAACAGTTCTCCAGCTGGAGAAGTCTTAATGCCCACAAAAAAGAGTGAAACCTTTAAATCGGGGAATAGGCTTATTCAAAGGCAATTATATCTCCCATTTCTGATCCATGACTAAGACACCAAAAATTACTGGTGGTTTTGGATTCTATTTTTTAATTTATTGTAATTTCAAAACAAACTGTGCCTACCATTAACCCGTCAAAGAGCAGCAAAATAAAGGATGAAAGCATCGTGACGACAATAACTCTTGGTTTTTGGTCCTCACCGAAAACACGAAGCCAGGGGGGCGAGCCATCAAAATACAATGCCACGATATGATGGTTGTACCCTGAACAGAAATACCAATCATTAGTTTAAGGTAAACTTTGAAATAAAAACGATAAAAAATCAGTCAAAATCAAGACCTTTATGACGTAAGAAAACGAATCTTTAAAGCAAAAAATGATGATATCGGATTGTAGTGAGTGTAACTGACTTACAATATTTTGTTGTTAATGATATCAAACTGTCGCCTACAATAACGGTTCTCTTTCTCTTTACCTCACCGCAAACACCGTTGCGATAAAAAAAAATAATAATAAAGAGTTACCTGGTGTACTGAGATTCGTGCTTCCATAAAACTCAAATTCATTTTGCTTGAGGCTGCCTCGCACTTTCTCTAGCTTTTTGGTAAACATAACCCAGAGCAGACCAAAAATCACTGGAATCTGTTGGGAGAAATGTAAAACAAAATGCGTTGATGCTCTTCGAATTCGTTTACAATTACAACCGACGGATGTAAAACCAAAAACAAGCACAAAACAATTTTCTAAACCAAAAAATGTAAATTAAAACTAAAGAGCTCGTTACTCAGCATTCTAAAGCAATAAAAATTTGGCTTTAGCTTTACAAAGATGTATTCGTCAAATTCTGATTAATCAGGGTCATTTATCAATTAAAATTATCGTCTGGTGAATTTATAGCGAAGAAACAAGCAAATTTAGCAATGAAGTGGAAATCTTTTATTAAAACGACCAAACCCCAAAGCCTAAAGTATACCACTTCGAGCTTTTTCTCTGCAAGATTCTTAGCTTAAAATTCAATACAGCATCCTCCCCAATAATAAAGATTTAGTTACTTTTAAATCTGTTTCCATTTTCAGAAAGAGCACTGCATTAAAAAACATTGTGTATAAGTTACAGATCCTCACGTGTGCTACAGCGACGATCCAGTAGGCCCAGCGCACGTGACTGTCTCTCTGTACCAGTTCCTGCTCAAACTCTATTCGTGATGTATTGTCTGGTAATCCAAGGAATTCCTTACTCAATCCTGTAGCGTTCGCGTACGGCCACTCGTCGTAGATTGTTGTGTAGTTGATGATAAGAACGCATTTCATTCTTAGAAACGGTCGAGCAATAAGTGGGCTGATAAAACCTCCAACACCATAAGAGAAATGCAAAGCCTGAAGTGGTTAAACAAGATATATACAAATCAATTAAATTTTCTTTACAAAATCATTATCTACGCATCGTCAGGTTGGGCAAGAACGGTTGGCGCAGTTGGTAAGATTTCTGTCTTCTAACCACAACGTCCCCGGTTCGATCCTCGGTTCTGCCGAGATTCAGATATTTGTACGACCTTCTTTTCCTCTTAAGCTAACTCAGCTTTCCATCCTTCCAAGATAGGTAAATGAGTACCAGCGTCTGATGGGAGCTAACCTGCAATAGATTAGTATCCTGTCCAGGGGGAGTCAAAGACTCTCATCCGCTTAACACTACAGAAACCGTAGATAAGCGCCGGCTCCATGGGCCACCTGGCTCGTTTAGGATTTAGTTAGTAGTAGTTTGAAACCATGTTTGAAATCGGGAATATACCAAGAAATTAATGACACACAGTAAATTTTTTTTATAAATTCTCACTTGTTGACACATTGTACCGTAAATGTTAAAACTGTCACTTTGCCAGCAAATTTTCAGAGAAAACCCGTATTTCCGGGTCCATCTGTGTTGTGTTTGTTGTACAGCAGCTACGTTGGCGCTTGTGATAAGATCAGTCTCTGCCTTTCAACCAAGTGGTCCCGCGTTTCATCCGCAGTTCCTCCAGGAGTTGAAAGTTTTTGTGACCTTTTCTGCCTAAGCCAACTAAGCTTTCCGTCCTCCCGGGGTTGGTACATAAAAACCTTTGTCTGCTGGGAGCTAACCGGTGATGGGTTAGTGTCCAGTCCAGGGGGAGTCAAAGACTCTCATCCGTCTAACACTACAGAAACTGGAGAAAAGCGTCAGCTCGGATCCATTGGCCACTAGGCTTGTATAAGGATTTAGCTAACCTGCGATGGATTAGTGTCCCGTCCAGGGGGAGTCGAAGATTATCATCCGCTTAACTACAGAAACTGGAGATAAGCGCTTGTTCCATGGGCCACGCGGTACTTTTGAAGAATTTAATTTGTATTCGTTTACAGCCACATAGAAAAATGGCTTGGTGGTCAAGTCTGCCGGGATTTAGTAAAACTACTAAGGAATCAAATAAAAACTGTACGCAAAGCATTTACCAGTGATGTAAAACATTCTTAAAGTCCCTATATCGCTTATTTTTTATCATATGAATGTAGATGAAAAATAGAACCCTTTAGTAATGCTAAATCTCAAAAATTGAACAGTCTTTCGCGGTTCCTGTTAAGTTTTTTGAGTTTGGAAACGTGCAAATAAGACAGTTTTAGGACAGCTGTCGTTTTTGACCGAGCATTTATCCATTATAAAGTCCTGGTGTGATGACGTAGAAGAAGGTACTTGTGCAGCTTCCGGTTGAATATTAACACTGTCAACACAACAATTTATTCGTTTATGGTTTAAAACACGGCGAAAAACAGATTAATTCAGTTTTAAGTACTTTGTTTGTCATGTTTTTCCTTGCAAAACACTAATGACAGCGAAGGACGTTTTACTGCTGCCACGTCACAGGTACCAGTTTTCTCGTGGCTTTTAGTTCTTGCTCTGTAGATCTACGCCAGGTGAATCTTGGTTTTCCTCTGTTTCTCTTTCCTTGAGGGTTCCATTTCAGTGCTTGTCTTGTGACATTATCTTCTGGTTTGCGCAATGTGTGGTAGATCCAGCTCCATTTGTGGCGTTGAACTTGCAACTCCACTCTTTCTTGCTCTGTCCTTTCCCACAGTTCCTCGTTTCTGACTTTGTCTGACCACTTGATAGAAAGTATTGATCGCAAGCATTTGTTAACGAAAGTCTGAAGCCTGTGTGTTATTGCCTTAGTAGTTTTCCAAGTTTGCGCAGTCGTAGAATAGTACGGTCTTAATATTGCTATTAGAGACTTTAAGATTCGAGGACGACGACGGCGACGGGAACGGCAAACAACAATAGCCTTGATTAATGAAAACAAAAGTTGCACGTTGGAATGTAGCATGCTGACCGCCCGCTCACCGTTGTCTTCACCGATACGCCGATATACACCGATGTGGGGTTCTGTAGACAAGGTGAACGTCAAACAACAAAATTTGACAATCTTTGTTTGCCTTCGAGGCTGAACCTTTTACCTTTTTCTATTCGAGAATCTTAAGCAAAGTCGAAGGGGAAAATTTATCGAGGATCTAAAACGGAAAAACTAAACGAGAAATAATATTTTTCATAACTGCCGTCGTCTTTGCCCTTGTCGTCGTTTCTTGAAGTCCCTATTGAAGATGCGGAGTTTGGTGGACTGTGAGATTACTTTGGACTGCCGGACTGGTTTCAGGATAAAGAACGCTGACCTTGCTACAATTAGTTTTAGGAAAACGTAAATAAACAGTAAATCTAAATTTTCTGTGTTCTGTTTTGTCATACTAGTAGCTTTTCACCTCAAATAAAACGTGGTTTGGGTAAAACATTTAAACAAACTTCATTGTAAATAAATTTCGTCGTATTCCAAGCTATGGTCATCAAAAAATTATGTTTTGAAAAAAATTTACATTCTAAATGTTCAGTTTTTAAAATAGTTTCTATTACCTGATATGCTTTGCTCCGTATGACAATAGGACTAAATCCATCAGCACTTTGACTAAAAATTGTTGAAAAAAGAATCACGATAGTGAAAAATACCCGAAGTGTAGAATTTTTCATTTTGATTCTGAGAAAATGGTAACCGAACTCAGGACACGATTTTCTTGGCTTGTATGTTGGAATACTGAAGAAAGCTTTCCTTGCGCTTGTATTTAGTTTGTTTAAACAAATGACTAAGGTAGTTGTTTAAATTATAAAAAGTTAAGCTACAGATGTTAAACAAATTCTATGTTTGCCAAAAGCATCAGCGGATTACGGTTATCAGGACACTTTATTCTCTTCAAAACATTTAAAACGTATTTTCATCTTGTAGTTTTATTGTTACTAAACAGAAAATTGAAGTGATTTCTTTTTTTAAATCTAAGAACATTTTTCTGAACAAAACTACTTTGAACAAAGTGTTAACCATTAAAATGCAGCACTTCGTTGATTCTCAATAAAAATAACTTTGTTTTGCTTTAATCTGAGATCATTCAATTTTATTTGATTAAAGTCGAAATTTTTTAAAACTCTTATCCTTCAATCGGCAGATTATTTTCAATACGCCAATTATATTGCATCAAAATTAGTGAAATGATAAGCTTAGCTGTCCTTGAACAGGAAGAAAGTAAACAGAGTGCAATGTCTGTAAATTATATTTTAGAATGGAAAATCTGTTCAAATACTGCTTAAAAACACCCAAAGACAGTCAACAACCGCTGAATTCAATTTTATTATGCATCCTCACACTTGAAGTATGGCAGAAGTCGAAAAAACAAACTGTGGTGATTTTTCTTTCATCCGAAAAAAAAGGTTGGTACATTGCCTTGAGCTGGAATCAAATCGACTCTCCCTGTTTTCTAGTCAGACATGCTAACCTCTACATGACCTGCAGCACGTTGCCATGGTAACGTAGCAGGTTGCATAAGTGTTGAAGTTATCCGTGCAGGTGAGGATCCCCCGGCCCATTGATTTCATTTCTTCATCTGAGAATTTATCAGCCTTAATCTATAATCTCTTACAAATTAAATTATGAACAATTGAACATATCCAGATTTTGCAGTTAGGTGTCATTGTTCATACCCACCTTAAATTAATTGAATTTGACCAAATGATGTTCAGAAATGGAAAGAGTTGGTTAGCATTAGTTAGAAGGTATAGTTTCAAGTCTCAAACTTAAGTATTTCAAAAATGACTGTGGATATAAAATCAAAATTTTTGCTAAGGGAATGTACGTGAAATTGGTACTGGAGAGCAAGCCCAGCCATACAAATGCTTAGAATATATCCTATTTTCTGCTGCTTGACAATCCGTTTAACTAATGTCAACCTGCTCTTTCCATTTCTGGTTACCATTTTATCATAGCTGATTGATTTAAGGTAGCTGTGGTCAAGTGACCCCCAACTGCAAGAGCTTATTGATAATTGCAAGAGGGAGGCTGTTCCAAACAATGCTCAGAAAAATGATGAAAAATTAAAAGTGACACTGGTTATTAAGATGCCAGACAACAATTTTGAGACGGAGTTTGTACTGGGGAATAAACAATGATGTAACGAATGATTATCATGGTTAGGTATGCAACTATTGCGAAATTAAATCCTGGAAAAAAGCTTCTCCTGTTTCATTAGGGCGTGGTTGGTGCAGTTGGTAAGATCTCGGATTTCTAGCCACAAGGTCCCCGGTTCAAACCTCAGCTTTGCCGAGATTCGAAATTTTTGTGACCTTCTCCTAAGCTAACTCAGTTTTCCATCCTTTCTGGGAAAGTAAATGAGTACCTTTGCTGATAGCTAAGCTGCGATGGATTAGTGTCCCGTCCAGGGGGAGTCAAAGACTCTCATCCGCTTAACACTACAGAAACCGTAGATAAGCGCCGGCTCCATGGGCCACTAGGCTTGTAAAGGATTTAGCTTTTATAGGTGAGCTATAGTAAATATCTCTCAACAAGCAGCAGGATGAATTCCCACTAGAGGAGCGAAAGGATAGTTGATGAAAACATAAGCGGTATATTTGATTGCCGCCATTTTATTTTACAATAAAATACTGTATCAGAAAATTGGGGGTATTGCAAATGTTGTATTCAACTTTAGGGAGGATTGTTGTATGAAAAAACTCTTAATTTGGCTAATGTATTTTGTTTGATTTTTTTAAATTAACGATACTAATGCTTAAAATAGATGCTATTTAAATATGAAATAACTTGTTATTAAATTGATTAATGCTAAATTGTACATTAAACTTTTTAAACTATATAATATATGATTTAGCCTTTATCAATTTTACTTAAGTATTTTAGCGATTTCAATGACAACTTATTTTTAGTTTGTCTAATAAATCTGATTCTTATATTTAGAGTACGTGTTATCCAAAGGTTCAGGCATGCAATGAAGAGGTAAGTTCAATTAGAAAGCTATTTATTTGTTTGTTTTGAAAAAACTGTATATTTGTAAGCTCTCCTCAGTGGTATGTTATGATAAAAGCTTTTTACTTTAGGTAATTTTTTTCTAATGGCATCCTCTTTAGCTCTTAATGTTTGTAAACAACTTTCCCTCAAGTCCCTAACTAGCTTATCTGTTTGTCAGTCATCCATATGTCTTCTAGTTGTGTGTTATGAAATGTTTCTCCATGCACTGGTACTTCATATCAATATAACGATATGCCAAGGGGCAGAAAATCATGTGGGCCCTCGGGGGTCATTTATCAAAACTCTCGATATAATGAACTGGCCGTACAATATTTAAAACTTAAACACAAAGAAATGCTAGTATAGTGAAATTTCCTAAATGTACATACATTCAGTATTTAAATAAATTAACTTTCTCAATAATATTGTTGTATTACAAAAAATGTTTTAATATTGGAAATACTATTCTATATGAACAATCTGTTATCTTTCCGCGTAATTTTATATATCAATTCTTCTATATCATTTTTGATTTGATAATGGAGATAGCTAATGTGGAAACGTCGTTACATTTTTTAGATTTCAAATTTTAACATTTTACGATACTAATATTTTACTTCCTTGCGTTAAATTTTTCTTTTAATGTTTATAAAAGATCTCTTCTTATACAAGACTAAAATAATCGCAATATCGTTAAATCGGGGTAACTTGAATGTACTTTTTTTACTGCATATTTATCGAATTAAATTTGTAATGATTATGAAACGATTCACTAATGTAAAACTGATACAATATATAAAAAAGAAAACTAACTAGCGGTAAACTAGTTTAAGCTGCATCGGTGTTTCTAAAGAAACAATTTAGTAATAAAAATGTAAA
>JAOBBB020249656.1:0-11227 GCA_025331005.2 Zoanthus gigantus | reverse complement strand
AATAAGCCGCTGTTTGTTCACTAAAAATGTTTCGTGCTGTGATTGGCTCACACAAAATCTATTGTTAAGTTACCTTATATCCAAAGTCGAGATTTTTTCTCCCTGCTTTCTATGTATAGCAACACGTGCATCGGCTCTATAATGCTGCCGCCTCGCCAGGCTCGCGTCTTCGCTCGCCTGGCTCGTTGGCAATTAGTGTATTGAGTGGGAACAAAAACAAAAATAAAATACATCTTGTTACAAAATTTAATATTTAAGAGGATTTTTTTTTAAAATTTAACCTAAACGTTCCTCATAGAGAAAATTTTCACATATATATTATTTATGTGAATACCGTGTTCTTGGTTTGGTTAATTTCCTGTTGGGGATACCGCAATAGATAAGACCTTGTTGGCTTTTCTATATGTGCATGCCTAGTGAAGGAAAATTATTATCTTCTTTTTGCAATTTTGAAAGACCAACAGTTTAAAATTCTAGTAAAAGATTTACTAAAACAGAATTAAGTTTGCATGAATTAATTTAGAAATTTTTTAGATTTTTTCTATTCCTAACTCCAGACAAGATGTTAAATTTATACATACATGTATACATATATTGGCGTTCTTGAAATAAATAATCTCTCATTGAATTTCTTTAAGGCTGCATGAGTCTTTCACATTACTTTTTCGATATCAAAAATATATCAAGGCTAGGTTACGTTTTTAACCAGAAACTGCAATATACAGCTAATCAAAAATCCATAAGTTAAAAAAATAGTTTGAAAATTGATATTTTTATTTTAGAAAAAAAAAATTTTAAACCGCAACTTTGCTTGAATAGAAACCTTTGTTCTTTAATTTAAATTAATCTAAGGGATTCTACGTATCCAACAAATTTGAATCGTTTAACTCTACTCCAGAAAAAAGCTGTTCGTAATTGTTGCCAGTAAACTGTTCGATGCGCACACTGACCCAATATTCAAGGATCTCCAGATCCTCAAATTTAACTTTATGTATCGTTTTCATATTAGTAAAATCTTAAAATAATTTACTCCCTCAAGCTTTTACCTCTATGTTCTTACTTAATAACCAATTACATTACTATTTCACACGAACCTCTAAACAATTTCACATACCTAAACTCAGAACAAATATTAAAAAATTTTCAATTTCCTATCTGGGGCCAAAAATATTTAACTCTTTGCCTACTGATATTCAATTTTCAAATACATTGTCTTCATTTACAAGAAAACTTTTCAGATTTCTTTCAAAAAACCAGTAAAAATTCGTCTGCATTTATTTTTTATTTATTTTATTTATTTCTATTTCTTTTTCTCGTTTTTTTTTTTTCATATATTTTTTAGTAGCCTTCCATGCTTTTATCCCTTGAGCAATAAATAACTATTCCTTAATTTACATGAGGGGACCATTCTGTATAAGCCTTGCGGTTTCATATGGTCCACCTCGCCATTAGTATTGTGAAACATGTTATTTTAAACTTTGTTGTTTTGATGGCGAATGAATGAATGAATGAATGAATGAATGAATAAATGAAGGTCAAGTGAATACAATTATGATGAGCTGAATATTAGCGCAGTGGATAATCCAAAGGTATTGCACGAGACGCCCAATATAATAAACACAAACTCTTAGGTGCCAAATAAACAGGGGGGTGGGGGTCAGAATTTCTAGGAAAATTTAATTAACGGGGGATCAAAATAAACGGGTTGGTCGGAATTTCTAGGAAGAGCAGGGACAAACATTTAAAAGTTGAGCACAAAGGATCATCCAAACTGGGAATAAACGTGCTAGGCCAACCTGGTCAGGTGCAATTGACAATGGCACGAAAAACATTACAGTTTGGCAATCATATTAGATTGAACATCTTCGATTTAAAAATGAGAAGACACTGCATTGTGCTCGTCAATAAAGAGCGCAATTTTGAATTCAATTTCCAGAGAAAGTTTCGAGGATATATAAACACTACAGATTTCTGTTGTTTTACCACTTTTGTGGCCGAGCGCTTGGATAATTACTCAGAAATTATAAACGGGGGTCTTAAAAAGCTCCAAAGGGTCGGAAAAAACCGAAAAGTTAATAAGCGTCCCCCCAATTATTAGGCACCTAAGAGTAAACATTTCCTCAAGAAATGCCGATTCTTTACAATTAACATATGGCAAAAATAAGATCAATTATTTTGTGCAGCTGACAAGCTTTCTCGAAACTTTAACTTAAATCGTGTATATTTGTTTGTTACCTTAAGTTGTATATAAACGAAGCAGAATAAAAAGATTCTCATGTTGTGATCCTAACAGTATTTTGCTTTAAATAGCTTGCTTTTTAGAAGTAACAGAGAATAGAGAAGCAAAATACTTAGTTCTCAATCGAACACAACAAAAGATAAAATTAACCTTAACTTTATTCCAACCAATAACAATCCTTTTATGACAGAGCTACCATACACGAACGTCTCAGTACATGTTTTCGCATGCTTGTTACTTATAAACAGAAACAAAAAAATGACTTCCTACCTTCCAAGTTGGCGGTGGGACAACAACACAAATTCCTTGATTTTGAGCTTTTTGTACAACCCCCTCTAGATATCTAATTGGATCTTTGAATTCTTCTTCGTTTGGAAAAAACGTTGGAACACTCACGTGTCTTTCCTCACAATCTGAGAAATTATCCCTTTTCTGAGTGTTACAATTTAAAGATGATCCTACAATATGTTTTTGCGAAGAAGAACTTCTAATTTTGTTTTTCAGATTACGTTTTATAACTTCTTTATTTTTCACTGATTTGTTTTTAGAATCAATTTCCTTACCAAGGACTCTTTCAGAATTGCTTGGGAGATTCAAATTGTTGTCAGAGCCATGAGATTCTTCGCACTTTCTGTTGTCATAACATTGAAGTTTTTCTTTGGGCTTCTCTCCAGCTTCATTCAAAACATCATTTCTAATCAGATCAATAGTCACAACCTTTTCAGATGAAGCTTCAGGTACACTTGTTGTCTTTGTTACTACATTAGAATTTTGAAGAGAGTCTTTTGTACTATCAAACTCGAAAGAATGTGTAGTTGATGCGCATTTGTTTCCTTTAACAACACAACTGTTATCTGAAAGCAATACGAATGACTGCTGCTTCATAGTAGAGGTTATAGGTTCTGTTTCTCCCTTGTTTGTTAGTTGAAAAGTTTTTCTTGCGCTGTTGGTAGTACTTTGAACTTCAGTTCTGTTTATGCTTTCCATCTCAACATATGCCGAGTTTTCATAAAGATCTGATAAAGGTGTTTTATCCATCAATGGAAAGAAATAGGAACTGTGTTGATCGTTATTAATCATGCAATTACTTGAACGATCGTCCAATACTAAGGGAACACTTTCCCGCTGAATGTTTTCAGCCTTTTGGGTTACAAACTTTGTACTTGTCAACGGCCTGTCGACAAAGACTTGTTTTACTATGTTTGGTGAAGAAAAACATTCTGTGGATCTGGCAGAGTGAGTTGTGGGACCGAAACTAAACACTGGTGGTATTGATGAATGCGGCACCATTGGATTGTTCGTATACGGATGAAAACGAGAATGATACGAAGTTCTACTGCCAACTGTTAAAGAACTAGGAATGCCTCGTGTTTTTGGCTCTTTTTGCTCTACTAAATTCTGTGACTGAGCAGAGGGGTAGCATGGGTACCCAACAACTTTGCTTTCCTTATGCATAGCATCAGAATGACCAACACTCGATTTTACGGATACA
This sequence comes from Zoanthus gigantus, assembly GCA_025331005.2. Taxonomy (NCBI): domain Eukaryota; kingdom Metazoa; phylum Cnidaria; class Anthozoa; order Zoantharia; family Zoanthidae; genus Zoanthus; species Zoanthus gigantus. The sequence goes on along the minus strand of JAOBBB020249656.1, from coordinate 7,496 downwards.
CGGTCTAATACTGGCATCCATGGCTTAGCTGCAGCCAAGGTTCGTGGGCAAAAAATGTTTGGCATCATCGATGATAGTTTTGGGGGGCTAGGTGTGCTCTGATACTGACTTTCAAGATGTTTATTCGTGGGATGGGAAAAGTTAGGTGTAACAGGTGTTAGTGTAGGTGGGCTTGGGGAACTTTCATGGGAGAGCTCTGGTCTAGACACATTTAGATCTGAAGAAACAATTCTGTGAATGGACGGCTTTGTTGAATTAAGATAGATGTCTGAAGTTGAAGAATTTTCAGTCAAAAAAGAAGGCGATCCCATTCTGGAAGTTACCGGTGTTAGCTGTGGAGGGCTTAATAATCGATTCTGGTTCTGTTGTTTTATGTTAAGTACGTGTCTTAGTGGTGGAGGAGAATAAGACATCACAAACTGTTGTTCTTTGACATTGCCAAAGAGCCGATCGCTACTTCCTTTTTCAGTTTTTTCATCTACAGCAATGGCTGAAGGATTTGGCTGCCTGTGAATAACGCAAGAAAAATCTTCCAGCATTCCTCGGAATCTGGTGGGACATCCAACCACATGAAAGCCAGAAGATGCTTTCTTCTTAGATACTGGTGGTCGCTCCAAGCAACTAACCCCTTTGTTACTGTTAACAAAAGATCTAGAAAGATCCGTTGTTACCTCGTTTGAAGTTTGTGAAGTACGCGTAGGAATAGTTTCTTTTGAGGCATCGCAATTAACGGAAATGCTATTTTGGGGAAAACCATCAACGTTTTTACAATGATTTCTTTTGTTTGACACAATGATTACACTATCATCCTTTTTCATTTGAGTTGCCTTTTTAGCTAATGAAAATTCTTTTGGAGGATTTGAAGGTGAGGGAAAGCGCTTCAGTTCAGGAGGGCCATGTAAATGTGTGACCTTCTGTGCTGCCACGGGAATGTAAAGTAAGGGGGGTGGAGAACAACACTGCTGCGATAATGGCTGTAATTCCTCCTTCTCATTGACTGGCGACTGTCGATGAGCTAATGGAGACTTTGAAAACGAATCAGAGTTACCAGATGACGGTGGCCGCGAGTCATCATTACGATTTCCATTATCTTTTATTGACGTACGTTTCGTGTTCCCAAAGAACAAAGGAGGTGTCACGGACATACACCCATCCTGGAATGAAGAGCAATTTATGTCACTTGAGGCTTTCACAAAATAAATCTTTTAATCCAAGGTCTTGTTAAACAGTATTTGGTAAATGTAGTAATTTTTTTCTACCTCTTGCAAACAAGTAAACAAAAATTTTAAGGCTGGGAGATTAAAAATTGTCCTTTAAGCGACAAGGCCTTGGAAATTAGTAAGTTCAATAAGAAACCTCTAAGCTTCTACTACGGTGAAGAACCACAAAACTGGTGAGGGAGCATGCAACATGCTATAAGCGACAAGATTTTCAAAGCAGATATATCTCACAAACGATATTCCCCAACTCAATTTAACTAAAAATTCAACAAAAAATGAAAGCATTCTGTATAGGGAAATAACTTTAAAAAAATCGACCTTTTTATGTATGCATTGAAATACAAAATCCCTAGTGACAACTCCCAAAAGGGTCTTTTCAGTGTTATTTTTAAGAAGCAAATGCAGGGTCAGCATTTTGAGGATCTTAGAGAATCCGCAACATTCAATATTAAAGCAGCATTTAGGAGCTGCTAAAGTAAGAAATTCAGAATGGTTTCTAACTTTTCCTGTCGCCAGCTGATATCAAATTTTCACTGAAAAAATAAGAAAAGGGAATTTTTAACAAAAAATTCAATATCAATCCCACATTGCAAATGGAACCACACTTTAAAGCAATATTCTATGCATTTATTTCTTTATTTATTGAAACACGCTGACAAACAATAACCATCGAAATTAAACAACATCTCAAGTAGTAAAATGACTGCTAAGTACAAATTTCTTTAATTCCATGAAATGCTGTGTATATATATATGCAAACAGCGCTCATATCCTGCTGATAGGGAGCTAAGCAAGGCAGGATATGAATAAATATCAATCATTTAAAGGACAAAAATTAAGTTATAATAGGGATGTGTACAGTGTGTACAAATAAAGGAAAGTGAAATGATTGAATGCAATAAAATTGTACTTATCAGACTTTGAACAAGAAATGAGAGTTAACTGAGCATTTCTTTCATGCTTAATAAGTGAACAATAACAAAGCATTATTGATTTGCTTGACTCTAATGTCTCTTCCTCAGATTGAGTTGATTGAATCTAAAGTTTGAATGATGAATGTTGCTAGTGAGTTGATAAAGGAACTGCTACCCTACGACAACTGCCCCTTGATCTTTTGCTTCATTCGAATGATTCTACGAAAAAAGGGTTCAAGCAAATTATATTAACCATTTTCAAATTTGTAGTTGCCGCTGGCTTCAATGACAACGGATTCAATTTGTAGACTCAGCCTCAATATGAAGTTAACTTTTTCAAAATGCCAATATAGTTTTACACTACTAACAGCTGCAAGTATTATTGGTCTAATTTCACTAGTATATTTAAATATATAACAACAAAACGAGGTTAAGACTATATAAAATAAATCTGCAGTCATTTAAATCACCAGCAACTAGGAATTTGAAACTCGTCAATTTGTGGGTTTCTCTAAAATAATGAGAGGTGATAGAAAACCTGCTGCTTGACTAAGCCTACACGTACAGATCTTGGACACACAGAACCAATACAACCTTTTTGAAACAAAGATTCAGATATATGTTTTGACGCCAAACGACCGTTTTTCCAGTCATGAAATATATTCGTGACAAAAACACAGTCAACTAGAACTTATTTCTCAAACAATAATAAATTTATAGAAACACTTACATTTTAAAAAATTAGTTTATCTTAACAAAACATTACTTAACACTCAGTAGTAAAATTTACATGGAGTAATGGAACAGAAAATGAAAACAGGCCACCCAATCATTATCTCAAAATAGAAAACGGAAACTAAAATACAAAATACTGTGAATATTGACCAAATCAATCTGTGTGATCATGTATTTTAATATTACAATGGCGAAAACTCGATGATAAAAATGATAACGATACTTTCACATTGGTCCTAAATTATACGTGTGTGATTTTAGAATCTTACGAGTCACAGTGTCAGTTTTCTTTTAAGACACAAGTTTGTCTCGAGACAAAATTGTGCGGCATGAAGTTTAACTACCATAATTATTATAAATTCTTGAAAGTGATATATCAGTTGAATAAGAAGTGTGGATTTAAAAACTTTTGCTATAAAACTTAACGCTATAAAAATGACGTTTTGAGGTCGACTTGACACCATTATCAAGATGTAAAAATAATTCGAATTAACAGCGCTAATATATAAACAGAACAAAATACACACACATTGTTCTTAAATGCACTTGGAAAAAACTATGCTAATAAAAAGTGAAAATAGAAATTACAAAGCGAAGCGATGTAAACAAAATATTTTAAACAGCTTTGAGTTAATAGAATTTAACTTTTTATTAGTTCACAAACCCGTACAATAACCTCAAAGACAACGACGAATATCACGCGATATTGGACACTTTGAGACTCAGTTAAACCGGTTTTTGTATTAAATGAAAAGTTGTTTATGATGATTACTTCCGTCCAGCACGCGAGTTGTAAATATGGCAAAAAATATCGAGTTTTTTTTTCTCCTTCTGAAACAACAGAGAACGAATTACCAAACTTTGACTTGTTTCAAGAATTTTTTAATGATAATACTGAGCAAAATGAAGGCAATGAAACACAAATTGATACTTCATTGGCGAGAATGAAAACAAAAGTACTGTTAAAAAGACAAACTCTGACTTCACTGTATGGAAGCGATAGTTGAGCAAAGAGTCGTGTGAGACCAGAGAACTGGAACACATTCCGCCAGAGAGGCTAAACATTCTGCTGTGTCTAGTTTTATGAACGTTCACAAAGAGATGAATACGAAACCGCAAACCCTCACTTGCTTTCAAAGGAGTTTTGATCGTCACTTTCGACAAATGGCAAGTCGCATTCAATTCTCAGTGACAAAGAGTTCGCAAAATTACCACGAGCAGTTCTTCGTCGCTAAGGTTAAGACCAAAAAACAAACAAAGCCCAACCACAAACGACTGACGAGATAGAGAAATTTGCAGATTGGCGGCCATTCACCACGGACCTTGAATTTCACTGTTTTTTACTGAGGTTGGAGAGCCAGGGACGAGCGCCAAAAATCGCGCTTTGGTGATATTCATTTCCGAAAGGATGTATGAGACGACCAAGAATATCACTCGGGACGACATACAATGTTACATTCATTGAGGCAAGCCGGTGTCTTTGCTCCTGAAATCAACAAATTTTCAGGGCATAAAAACCTAAAATCCATGGAAATTGTTCATCCAGCAACAGAAAGATATGGCAGCCATCTTAATTAAACAAGTCGGCTCTGGAAACAAGGTAAACAGGAGACAAGCAGCGACTGCACTGACTGCATCAGCCAAGTACAAAATCAAGAAAACACATCTACAACAGCTGCAAGTAGCAGTATAAATGAAAATAACGGAATGTTCTGTGGTGCTACGTATAACAGTTGCTACTTTAATTTCGGTGGAGAAAACCTCTCTCAAAAACGGCGCCGTCGATTGACTAGAATCGTCATTGAGTCAAGTGATGAAGAAGATTGAGTTTGTGGCATTTTCTCACTTTGAACTTGGCAGAACACGAGCGAAATTCAGCCAGAATTTGTTTGACAAACGAAGAATTTGCTTATTTTCTTTGTTTTTAATAATTTCGTTCGTTAATTTCAAATGATGGATCACTTATTGGCAACAGCGGTATCTAGTTGCGACTCTAAAACACAAAGACAAAGTTGATCAAAAGATTTTGTTTTTTCAGAACCTGAAAACCAGTTTCGCCTCCTTCGGATCAGGTCATTTTTAAGAAAAAATGAAAGGGCTAGTTTTGTTGCACCACTGTCTCGTAGACAATCCATTCTTTGTGTAAAGCTTGTGCTTACTGCAGCAATTAATCGAGTTCTTGTCAATAAAAGTTTGGAATCTGAACCAGCGCAACAGAGCTTGCCGACCTGATGTCATTTGCCGTTCAAAAGAAAAATATGTCAACCCAAAGTAGAAGTATCGTATAATCAAAGGCTCTTAACTCATTCGTACATATCACAAAATTGTGACAAAAATGTGATTACTTGTGGAGGATATTTCAACTTACACCCCACCTTATTATCAGGAAGGAAATATGGAGTAATTTTTGAGTTGTTGACATGAATTTGTTGAAGCAGAAATAAAACAGTACATTCACAGCTGAAACGTCACTTCCGCTATTTGTGCTAACGCGGCATTTCCGTCTTCGCAGATTTCTGGTAACGCCGTATTCCCACTGTCGAGAACAACTCATCCTGCTTCGCAACGAATGAGTTAAAAATGTAAAACTACAACTTTTCTTCCTCTGTTTGTGATAGGAATATAACTCAGTAAAGACGACTCACAAGGCAGCTTTTGAGGCTAACCAGGAACAATTATTGTGCGTCGTACCCTACTCTAAGTTGTGCAAAATTCTATCCATTTCAAATTCTATCAGTTCTCTTATCCGTTATTCTATCCATTCTAAATGACTCGTGTATTAACATAAAGCTTTATACCTCTTAAAAAGTAATACTATAATAGACGTTATGCATAATGACCTCATATGCTTAGGGGCACGCGCTGAATTATGGTCTTAGCAGTCACCCATCTGGTTGTTTTAAAGATGGCGGCTGTCGAAGGTTCTGTCTGGTGATTTGGAGGCTTTTCAAACGCATAGACTCTAGTTCTTTTCAGAACTCTTGCCCGGGTCTTCATGCGGTTGATACCTTTGAATTATCTTGCACAACATCGAAAACAACAGCTCGTACGAGCATCGAAAATTCATTTCTAAAGGAAAGTTTTAGATACTCAAGTTTTGTGTGATAATAGAAACAAAACTCTTACGTGCAGAAGCAAACCCTTATGTAACTTGTGTGAAGAAAAAGCTGGTGTTCTGAGGAACAAATCGTCTCATTCTCTTCAGTTTTTGAATGCTAGAATCGTAAAATACTAAGGAACATTCACACCTGGGTGTGGTCCCAGAGGTTCAACTCAATTTCCCCAAAAATTGCATTCCAGAAGATGCGAGGGTATTAGAATGACTGACATATTTTTTGAACTTGAATATTCCAGAGGATTCTACAGCTAAGACTAGCCTGTTCTTGAGTTCTTTGGTAAAAATAAATGTCCTTTTCTAAACTTTTAAAGTGTTTTCCCAAACTGCGGTGACAAAGTTTGCCTGAAATTGATTGCAAGAGTGACTTAAAAGTGAAAGAACTAGACTGAATGTTATGACACAATGTGTTAAGTCAGAAGTTTCCATGTCAACATATCCGGACATGAAATGAGAACAACCAACAAAACATACTATTTTTAGGTTTACTAAGCTTGACAAAAGATTTGTGCATAACAATAAATAACTTATTATGTGGTCTGGCTGCCAATATCGCTGGAGATTTCTACTCGTTGAGTTGTATTTTGGCTTGCCTAGTGTAAATGTTCTGCAAAATACGGCCGATTCGTAAAAGTATCCAGCAATATCGGCAGCCAGGACGCCTTATAAGATATATCTATTAGCATAGCTTTTCCCTACTACATTTAAGAACATCGTGTGTTTATTTTAATTCTGTATTTATATAATTATTAGTTCTATTAATTCGAATTAATTGTATATCTTGATAATGGTTTCAAGTTTACATCGCAACCTTGGTTTTATAGTGTTAACTTTTACAACAAAACGTTTTTTTGGGTATGTATTAAATGTCCTTATCCTTCTGATAGCGACGGCAAAAACTAAGTTTGATTACATCTTTTCTTCATGGTGTAATTTGCATTAATTTTATAATTTTGAAAAATTGCTTCCGGTTTTGCTTTGACCGAGCGATGGAAGGCTGGTAACTACCATTGTGTTTTCTAGACAGTTACGTCAAAAGCAGAGTTTAGTAGCCAGAATCTATGTCCTGTTTCAAAATACCTATCCAGTATTTTTGTAAATTTTTGTTTTGTTTTGTGTAAAAGATGGCAGCAAGGTGTGTTGTTGGCGATTGCAGCAACGAATTCAATTCAACTCACACAATTCCTTTTTATAACGCACCTCGAGCAGAGGCAAAGAAAAGAAATAAAAAAAAGGCTGCAATGGATTCGGTTCGTCCAGCACAAGGGAAAATGGCAGCCGAAACTGCGTTCTGTGGTATGCACTGTGCATTTTATGTTATTGTTCTGTCCCGGCAGTTTCCACCAGGGGTGTAGGAGTGATTATAAAAGTGGGGGGGTCCAGGTAAAAAAATTTTTTACTCTCGCTCCGCTCGGCATCACTTACCACCTATTGTTTTATACAGGATGGACCATACTCTGCAAATATGAACTTTACAGCTACAAGTTTAGATGCTGTATATTCAAGCCCCTT
>JAOBBB020249569.1:0-11230 GCA_025331005.2 Zoanthus gigantus | reverse complement strand
ATGTTTTCTGGTTAAAAATTTTACTGTTTATAAGCTTTCGACTGTTCTGCTACAGCCCTCATCAGATAAAAATGAAATAAAAAAAGTCCCTGAAATAAATATAAAAATTGAGATGAGATAAAGATTATAAATACAGCTCACAAATGAACGCGAAAAGACCTTTTGTTTTCTCACCTCAAAGAACTTTTGACAGAAATCAACACGATTCCGCTACATGACTCCAATTTACCAAGTCCAAAGTTGGAAAGTTATCAGAACAAATTCAACAGTTCTTACCATGTGTAAGAATTAAGGCAACAAAGTTTTAAAAAAGTGTTAAAAACCGTCAGAAAAAAATACAGTAAATGTATGAAAATTTCGAACTTTGACGACGAATTGTACGGAAACTAAGAACCAGTATCTGGGAAGTACTATACTTTCAGAGTAAACATGGGCAAGATCTATATAGGGCTTTGTCATATAAGTTGCATTATTTAAAAGAAAGGACTTTCATAGCAAATATTAAACTTTGAAAAATAAAATTGAACCTCGACCCTCGACTTTTAGCTACACTCCATTAAATTTGCTCAGCTCGTTTGAAAGTTTTTCAGTATACTTATATAAAGCTCGGCTGGGTCGTTGGTAGTAAGCAAATAATAGTTTAAAAAAGATACGCACAACTTTTTACCAGAGTGATCTTTCATAGTGTGCCACCTGAAAAGGCAGCATTGCCATTGGATACATCATCCTATTTTTTGTATGAAATAAGAATCGAAAGATTCAAAGGTTTTATAAGCAATCAATTCTTATTTTCTCAGTTGCTATATGCAATCCGTTTTTAAAACCAAAAAAATATATATCACACGTTTTTGTGATGTTACTAGGGAATCAAAAGCTGATTACTAGATTATATTAATAGTATAAATAAATATCTGAGCAGACATAACTAGAATGTTGCTGAAAATAAATAGCAAAACAGTTACTGTTCATTAGCAGGATGCCTAAATTGCCTGCAATGCTACAGTTAGTTTTGAAACCATTAAGTGGCCTAAACGTTTATCACTTCCAACTTGACACCATTACTTTGGTATTTTAAAACTCTGTCTCTTTGCAAATATTTAAATTCTAATCTAATCCTAATCCTAATCTAATCATTAAGATATGTTAACAAAGATAAGCGATATGCTGTCAAGCTGATGTTTTGCGTCATGTACGTAGTTCTAGGTGCAACGACTGTGGTAGTTTGTACATTTCCCAGTTCATAGTGTTAGGAATGTTACTATTAGGTTTCTTAAGTTTAATTAAATTTTTCTTTGTTTATCTTTATACCATTTGAAAAGACGCGAAATTCTCGTGGACCAATGCCAATATATTAGAGCTAAGGCAGCACCTTCTCCTCAATTATTTTAAGACCCTGAGAGTTAGTCCAGCCGGGAATAGGCCGGAATGAGCCCTAGCGAAAAGAATTATTCTTTTTCAGTATAAGAACTCGGTTAGCTGGAGCAAGTCGGGTCAAACGGAGTCTGAGCCAGTTTATTTTTTTAAAGCCAGTTTATTTATTTAAACCAGTTTATATTTTTCAAACCAGTTTTTTTTTTTCAAACCAGTTCAATTTTCTCATATCAGTCTGAGGCCAACACTGAATAGTGATACCTAGAAAAATTATATTAACATGCTGAGAGCGGTTGCTTGCGTGTTCAAGTGGAGATGAAGTAGGACCACAGATCTAAACAGACCCAAAAGTCAATAGTTCAATTCTTGGTGTGTACCGGTTTCAAAAGATAATAGAAAAAAAAAAGGAAAAATGTGTGGCAGTCTAATGTCATCATCATCATCATCATCATCATCATCATCATCATCATCATCATCATCATCATCCTTCGGCCTCAGCCGAGACTCCTCTGACAACAGCACGCCACACATTCTTGTTCTGCATTGCTACACGTAGATCCTGGGTCGCTATTCCAGTGTTACTTGATATTATTTCTGGGAAAGTTTTAAACTTCCTCAATTTCACTGGCTGGTACCTCGGACTCCAGTAGAGGAGGCGAGATATAGGCTTTCCCTCGGCTCGATAAAAGTGCCCTAAGATCAATCTCCTGTGTCAGTCTCACAGAGACGGGAGACAGTTGTCCGTATATCTCTTTCAGGGTTGCATGAGTAGACCAGTGGATATTTTGGATACGTTGCAGGAGGCTGGTGTAGGTTCCATCTAGTCTCGTCAGCACTGTATAGCTACCGCTGTGAAGAACTTTATCTTCAGGTTGTTATCAATGTTTGAGCGCCATACTTTATCAAGAGCATTACAGGATTGTCAAGCTAGTGCCTTTCTGGTCTTGAAATTCTTGTAAGAATCCATGATAAATGCGCCTAAGTATTTGACATCATCCACGCGCTTGATGATCACAATTTTGGTTTGATCGAGTACAATAGTTTGTGTTATATTAAGAAACACTTTTACATTACCATTTTTGGGTATAGACTAAATTAGTTAGACTCAGTGTAATAAGTAAAGACACCCAGCTGGTTCAAGTCACGTATACATACAAGGTTTAAAAATTGTCCTAAACTTACTTCCGGTATCAAAAAATCTTGGTAAGGTAACGGAAAAAAAATACCGACTTCCTGACAGTGATGGGTGGTTTGGATTCCGTCCTTGCCTCTCCCGCCTGCTCGGAACGTATCTTATCGTAGCATCGCGTACTGCAGGAAATATTTTGTCTAAATATTTTTTGTATTACCAAAATCCCAAAAATATTTTATAGTTCACATTTTAAAATATTTGCGATAAAGAGTCAGAATAATGCTGTACTGGCTTGTAACTAGTAAAACTTCTATAATTATGGAAAGGAGAAACTAAACATGGTAGAAGTAAAGATGAGATTGAAATGACAAAAAATAAAGTGGGAAAAAGGTTTAAGCTATCGACCTGTTGATCTTTGGAAGCTGTCGTAGTGGAAAAAAGGCTTGGTCTCACTGCCAACGCACTGTTCTGTTATCACAGTGGTTTATACTAAGTCGTGATAGCGACCGCACCGCTCAGAATAACCGGAAGTAGTTCAGGTGAAAAAATATGTTTCCATTTCCACGAAATCCAGAAATCGTGCGAAGACACTAATGTACGCCCAAGAGTTTAAGCAAAATTAGCAGCTAAAAAAAAATCCTGTATTTGTGGGCCAATCACTTTCTAGAAGCGGGTATAATGTACCAACTTTTAATCTAATTTGTGATATCACATTTGAGGTCTCACACTGTTTTTGTTTTAAAAATTAATGAAGGCCAGCACAGCATGATAGTGTGAGGGGGATCAGGTTTAAAACTGGTGTCAATACCAGCTCACCTCATTTACAAGTTCAGTTTGATTGATGATTGCATACGCTTCTCTGAGGGAATTGATGCACCATCTAAATGACCCGGGGATTGCTATAGAACAATAGAAAAGTGCTCCACTAACAAAGTCTTGTCATTTTCAGTTGATCGAAACAAATCAAGGGCGCAGAGAAAAAAGATACAGATAGTGTTGCATCCAAGCAAGATGTGTTTGCGTCATTCCAAATCAGCTTTAATAAGTCTTCTTGTGATGTTTTATTTCGGCTCACTCACTGCCAAACGACTGCGACTGCCGATTCCAAAATCTCTGGTTGTTTTAGACTCCAGCGGGATTGATGTTATAAGCGATGCAGTTTTTCTTACTGAAAGGTCAGGAATATTTTCCAAAGACCATCATTTCGTTAAGCGCATCGCCATTGTCGAAGCCGCCATGAACAAGACATCGAAAGAGGGAGGCCTCTGGAGAATCGACCGGTGCGCTTTTACCGGGATCACTCAAAATCGTCGAAAATACAGAAGGTTAGTCTCTCTACAGAAACGAGTACGCAAAACATACGGGATTACTTGGTCAAGAATACGACATTTTGACCTAAGACGACCGATATACTCAGTGCTTGCTGTTCGTTTGTATCTTGAAATAACAATGCCTACCATACCAAGAAGACTGCGAAGCCAAGCGCTGCTTTTCAGCCAAGAATATCACAAATGCGCTGATCTCTCCTCGGGAGAAATTGACCTGAGCACCAGAGCATGGCGAGAGAGAAGATTTATCCGAGGTAACTTAATCTTTTAATGATTTGAAATTCAGATAAAATGCTATTGTTTTATTAAAGAAACACGGCTCAAATAAGAAACAAATAGAACGGTTTTGTAGAGTAACAACAAAACTACTTGCTGTTCGTTTCTTATCTGGTAATGTGGAAAGTTTTTCAAATGCGGTCTATTTCTTGACCCTTAAACCGGAAACCCACTCAGCTCGATTTTTACTAAGATTATTAAATCCTAGCGCCTTATCGCGAAAGTTTAAGAGTTTCTCTGACTTTATTGCAAAAAATAACAGAAAACAAAACGCAACACCGAGCTGAGTCTTAAATGCTTCTGCCTCCACTTGGAAAGCAAGTTATTTTTCCTTGGTTTTGTTAATATTTAAAACTATTTCGCACCAGTTTGGTTTTAAGGAATCAAAACTAAAAGAAAAATTCTGCCTTGGCTTGCTTCGTTTATGGACGACCTATATCAAAGGTTACATGTGTCACTGAGAGCTTTAGGAAATGAGAGCAAATCAGGGCCAGAAGGTCATGTTTCTGGTTCTTGTTCTTCGTCACTGCACTTTTATCGCTCTTGTTTTGGTCAGTAAATCTTATGTGCAACAACCAACCATTGATGTTTGCACCGTAAGGCCCCAATTCTACCAGCATTATTGATACACATCCTTTTGTTTACAATCAGTACTAAAATGGAATGTGAAAATTAGCTTTCTTTATCCGCGTAGTCGGAAATCAAGTAACTGATTTACTTTTCGATTCTGTTGACGTGATCTTTATTTGGTCAATACGTTAGACTTGTTTGTTTCTCAACTTGTGTTTTTATAATTCTTGCATTGTGTCGCTGGCAATCATTTCTCAAGTTATTGTTTTATAACACATCTAGACGAAGTATTTTATTTTAAAAACTAAAAATTAATAGCTTCGGGCTTTTTCTGTTATTTCATTCACTAAGCTAAACTCTAACTGAACTCTAGTAGAAAGAAATGGAATTTGAGAGATATTGGGAGTATTTCGCAAACCCGATGAAGAAGACCGTTTATCTTGAATTTTTGTTTTAAAATACTTTCAGTTTCCCTCTAAAACAAACACAAGTTGTTTAAAGTGCCTTATCAGTTAGAAAGCCAAACAAGAAATGTTTTTTCCAGAAGAAAATCACATTATTTTTTAATCCTGAAACAAATGACGAAATGTTCTTCAGATGTGATTGAATGACACAATGCGTGTATATTCTCTGCCTCATTCTTTTTGCTGGCGTTACCAGAAATATCTAAAAACAAGTTTAATCAAAATATATGAAAAAGAAACTTTTTTGTTTTGCAAACGTGAGGCTTTGCAAGTTGTTGCATGCGCAGTAATTGGTCGTGACAAAAACAGTTAACATCAGAATTGATGAAAGTGAAAAGAAGATTATGCTCTATATAAATGCTATAAGGCTATATTGAGATATACATTCCTAACTGACTAGAGCCAATTTATGATTATTTTAAAATCAGAACGTCTAAAACCTAAATCATATTTATATTAAAAACAACTTTCACTGGAACCACAAGACTGCGAAGAAGTTTAGTTTACAGTTTTTAGATTTTATTTTTAACATTTTTCTTGTTTCGAACATCTTCCTAGATGTAGCTATTCAGTTCTTTTGCCACGTGCGACCCTGAGTCAGAGAAAGGGTTTTAATAGCCCTTTTTGTCGGAAGAAACTGTTTATCCAAATGGTTTAGTTGATGAAATTGTTGTTGTGAGGTTTCCTTATCCTTTAAAATGATTTCGAATGACAGCTGTTGAAATTCGCATCTGTTCAATCTATTAACTTTTACGCTCTTGTAATTTGGAGTTACATTCCGCAAACTTTAAATTCACGAAGTCGGCAAATTTCGACGTCGGAAGTCAAAGACTGAAGCTCAAAACACTTGTAGCGCAATCGCGAAATATTTTTGAACAAAAGCAAGGGATCTATCGGTTGTATCTCGGTTGATTAAGTGGTTGAAAAATTTGTGTGTTAACGATATCTTCCAAGACTGTCGGAAGACCCTTTTGCAGTTTGCGCAAAAAAAACCGTCTGAACTCTGTTTAAAAATGAAGCATTTTTGTCGCGATCATGACAAAACTTTTAAGTACCACCTTGTTGTTTTTACTTGAAATAAATAATCCTTGTTTTCTGTCACATATAGACAACAAGGCCGCGAATCAGAGCTGACTTTTTGACCTGCTGTGTTTTCAAGTATCAAAAAAGTATTTAATCTTTTTCGCAATGAAATGAAGACACAAGGAGTTCTGTTAAAACTAAGCTGCTTTGTGGTTAATACAGTTTTCAAACTTGCTGTAACGAAGAACAGTAATACTGAGAGTGCATTGGCATTTTGTCAAATGGCAAACATAGACTTGCGTTTTAAAATACAAAATAGCCTACAAACTAAATGTTTCAGGATTACTAAATTCCTTGGCTGTCTGATCGTCATAATCTCTGTTTACTTTCCAAATATTTTGGCGTCTAACTTAATCAAACACTTGAAGCTAAGGGGTGAAACGTTTCTTCAGAAAGACCAAAGTTTAAAACTTTTCCACGCCCACAGAAGTTCAAGTTTGACACGATGCGACGATTGCTTCCCCTGTAAATGAAAAGCAATTTGAAAAGTGCTAATAACAAATTCAACAATTTGATCCACTCTTCAAATTTCTTCTTTTTTTCCATTTTTCCCTTATCATTATAATGCATTCGTAATGATGAAAACACTTATCTCGGCCGTGCTAAATAAACAGAAAATTTTCTAAATCCCAAATGAAAACATTTTGATATGTACCCCAAAACGTCGTGTCTCTGCAAACAAACAAAAGTCTTGGATTCAATACATTTTAGCTGAAGTTTCATCTGAATACGTCCTTTGCCACAAAACAGATATTAAATTTAAAGCCGTAGTTTTACAAAAGATTTTGTGGTCATTAAACTTCAAATTTATGGTTGGTGGGCGCAACTAGGTAATTTTTCATCAAGCAGTTGAGTTGTTGATAAGAATAAAATCAGGAAAGAGACAAGCCGAAGTTCTATTCCTTTCAACGCGGCCGTATTTTAAAATGAATTAAAACTGCCTGAGTAAGCCTAGCGCAGTACTGTGAGTTGAAACAGCGCTTGTCATAAATGAAAAGTGCCGACTGCCTTGGGTGGTCGAAGCTTCCAGCAAAACAGGAAATTTCAAAAGTTCCTCCATTTTGACTAACTTGGCCTTGAAGCTACAAAGGAGCTGACTATTTTTTGTTTTGATTTTTTTAAAACCTCTCACGGCTTGCAGTTGCTAGCAATGACTGTTCCGAGTACAGTACAGAGAAAGATAACGTTGGACGCATTGTCATTGAGTTGAAACATGATGCAGTTGTTTACTTAATACCGCTGCAAGCCAGTGCTACAATAATAATAATACCTTATCAATGAAAGTGTAGAAAAATGGCAATAGCCGAGTTTGATGTGATTTTTTGCGCTACTCATTAAAATTAAAAAAAACTTCTTGTTTTGGAAACAAAATTTTTTCCTGTAGTTGCTCCAGTTCCAGTAATTCGGGTTAATTGGTTTCAAAATATACGCAAATATTTCATAGAACTCATTGTTTCGTCATTATTGTATTTATTCATTTTTAGCAAGTAAGTTCTATAACGTAGGCTATATTTTAAATTAAATTTTGAAAAAATAGTTTTAAGAAGAACGCATATAGCGAAACAGGAAGTTTATTGGATACAGCCTCAGGGTTAAAGTGCAAATTGCAAGTTGTTATAAAAGGCCAGATTGTTTCAAGTTAACGGAGATAGTTCAATGTTTGACAATTTTATCTTGAAAGCTATTGCGTATTAGTATTCAGTTGCCAGAGAATTTTCTAACATATGTTTTGAACATGTTTGTGGTTTAACACAACTGTGACACGAGGAATGTCATAAATGGTGATGCGTCGGTGTTTCGAGAGAAACAATTTGATAAATTTGTAAGTTTTACACCGTTGTCAATAGAATTATGAAAACTCACAAAATGTAATTGTGAACTGTGAATTTGTTCACACACTCCGACAAAGGACTACAGTTCGAAACATCAGTTTTCACAGTTCTATTCACTAAGATGTAAAACTTATGAATTTATTAATTTGTGACACGAGGAAATGATTAACAGTCATCAACACAACACTATTCCTCCAGGCAAAATAAATTCCATTATTTATATATCTACGCTAAAAGTTTCAGTTTCTTACTCTATTCTTTCGCATCCGTTGTAACGTGAATAAAGGTTGCCATTTGTCAACTTGTATTTATCATCATCAGGAAATTATATTTCATTTGACTGTTATCGCACTGTGTCAGCAGAAAGTAAGAGCTCGTTCACAATCAATTGAACGGAGTTGACCTATCAAAGTAGAAACGATTACTTAAACCATATTTATTCATTGTTCAATTTGTTCAAGCAAACTTTTAGTGCCCTAGGTCTAGTTTACGAAACTAGAAGTATTTGTAGTCATAGATCAGTGGAGTGCGTTCGCTTTTTATGAATAGCTCGTAAGAAGCTGACGGAACAAACATTTTTCAGCTGAAGTACGTAAACTTTAATTCTGCTATTTGCAGAAGAAATTTCGCGATTTCAAACATTTCTTAACAAACCTCCACATTTTTCTGCAAAAGAGTTCAAACGAAGTCTGTCATGGCGATCCACGTTTTAATACACTAAAAACAGTTTCCTCAAGCGTCATTGAAACACTACTAGGCTTCCATATTTTAAAAGAGTATTGAAAATTGAAATCGAGGAACAAAAGCGTTCATGCACATACCAAAATGGATATCAATTGTAGTTTTACCATTTGATAAGTTTTACACCGTAGTAAGAAGAATTTTCGAACTGACGTTTCGGACTGTAGCCCTTCGTCGGAGTCAATGGATATCAATTGGAGCCTTTGTTTATCAAAACCAGCTGAATCTAATGTTGCACTGTGTGGTATGGTTTTTCGGGCAATTGTGGGTTACATCTTGAAACCAACGGAAATTCTTTTCTCATAACAACCTTGCGATATATATTGATAGCAAAAACAGCTTTTCTAAAATGTACATCAAGTATTCAGAATAGACTTACAAACTGATTATGTATATACACGCTTTTTTTTTAAGAAAAACTTTATAAGAACAATGAGGCTACGATTGGCCAAAAATTAAGAGCAATTTAAGAACAAGATCAGGCTGAGGCTGAAAGAAAAATGAAAATGTTTCTAGTTGAAACTTTACTGAATCTTGTAATTTACGTTCGCAATGTGCACGGTAAAAACACAGAATCACCGTTTCCCATTTATTATTATATCTACTATTGTCCAAAATGATACACGTATTCACGGAATATTAAAAGTTCCTCGTACAATCAACCATTTCAAACCGCTCACAGAAATTAAGAACAAATTAAGGCTGAAGCAGCCAAAAAATTAAGAACAATACCTTCGAGTGCGACAAAATTTACTTATTTTTTATAAAAAAAACGAGTGTAAATTAACAAGCTTTTCCGCTTTTCAGTTTGTGTTTTTCATAAGCCATTTATCCATTTTTCTTCCAAGTTCACAGTTATGAAGATTTTCTTGTCATAATATAATGATGACTGTTTATAGTTACATTTTTACAAACCATTAATATATAGAACTGTTCTTCTTCATTCAATTCTGAATATTATTCTTGTAATGTTTTTACGAACACTGAGATCAAGAGCACATAAATTAACTTAATGATAATGAGCTTTTCTTATCTTGCTTCGGAACTGCAATGTTTTTTTAAGGCCATTATTACAAAAGAAAACATAGGGACACGATATTTGACTTTAATAACCCTTGAATGCCTAAGACGTGATGTATTTATTGTGAAATAAACGTTTTCCAAAGCACTGTGGATACATTTTGAAATCTTGATGAAACATTTACTTCCTGATTTGAGTTGTGTGAGTTTAAGACTAAAATAGTTTAAAAGTAAAGACTAAATTCTCAGCTGATAATCCTTTACGAACACTCGGTCATTTCGCACGCTGGAACTAAAATTGGAGTAGCCGTTTGGCGAATCTCGTAAAGTGTGTATATACTAGAATTGTTTAGAAGAAGCAACAAAAGTCTTGCTAAGTAGTGATGATTTTAAACAGAACACTTTGGTATTATTTCCTTAAGAATTTTCATGTCGGGTTTAAATTGCATTTTTACCGCAATGATTGTTTTTGATAATTCGCTATTTTTGTTTTAGTCAAGTCTGTTTCAGACATATTTTTGAATAGCTGTTTTTTACGTTGTTATGATGATTTTTTTTTTCTTGATAAAGACCCACGTTCAAAAACTGACATTCCTTTTTGAAACCAGGAGTAAAATCTCCTACTTCATGTAAGTTTATATTTTCAAATGATAATCTAAAATTTGCGTTAGCGATGTTAGCTCGTTTAAAGCTTAGCATTTTAGTTTCATCCTTACAAAAATTTTTTTCATCTGTTATAAAATTACTGACTTAAGAATTTGTTTTTTTTTGTAAACTTTTTTCCTCACGCAAAATTTTAAATGAAGTTGTTTTAAACCAACCATTTTTCTGTTACTTTTCAAACGATTTCAGTTTTTGAATGAATGTTATTATCCATTTACACCAGCAATTTGTTTTTTAGAATAAAGTGTGAAAGCTTTTCTTATAAGAATCAGTATTTTGAGGACAAGTTTTAGCGCTTTATTGAAGCAATATACACTGATAAAGTTCAAAGTTTATGAATTAGAAGGAGGCCTAATCAAAATTTTGTTTCTTTCAGACTTTTGCACTATAAAATGGAAAATATTTTATATTTTTATCAGGATTGAGGGATGTGCACATTTAAAAAGAACAACTGCAAGAACAATTTTTGGCTGGTGTTTAAACAAAACTTCAGCTGAGGCTTGTTTTAAGCTTGTTTTTAATTTTGGGCCGAGCCTCGGGCCCGAGTGTTCTTGTCCTCGAAAGATCATGCAGTACATGGTAAATAGAAAAAGACTTGGGTGTCAAATTAACTTACAAATGACTAATTATCAATGTGCATCTGCTAGTCGCGTGTTAATGGTTATTTTATTTCAGTAATAAAAATGTAAATTCTACACCGTAAAAAAGAGAGAATACTTACTGACGTTTCGGACGTTTGTCCTTCGTCGG
>JAOBBB020249482.1:0-11232 GCA_025331005.2 Zoanthus gigantus | reverse complement strand
CTCAGCCCACGTGCGGACTCGATCCCGGGTCGTAGAGATGGGAGGCGCGACTGATGACCACTACGCCAACCTGACTCTCCGCATAGTCAGATCTGAAACTTTTGTAGGCCTGACAGATAAAGCAATAGGCAATCCTCCCCTTCCCTCCCCTCCCCTCCCATCCACGCAGAATAACGTGTAATGATAGTGTTTCTGAAATTGTAGCTCTATGAGTTTGAGATATTGCACTTTGTAGTCATTTGAAGATAGGTTACCAAGTATAGATAGCACAAACGTGCTAATAGCTAACTTGACACCCTTAAAATGGCCACTAAGGCCACGTTGATAGCCGGCCAGTTTAACCCCTTAAATCTAATATAGTAGTGAGGCTTATAAAGATCTGTGGCCAGATGGGCAACCGTTGCCATGTAATTACGTAAATGTAGATCTGCTTCATCTTAATTCTCTTTGATCAAAGGTTAACTCCGTATTTTACATTCAATTATTTTCTTTGTAAAAAAAAAAAAAAAAAAAAAAAAGGTTCGGGTCTACAGGCAAAATGCTACAAGCAAAATGCTACAGGCAAAATGGCTGGCTACGCTACTGACGATAAAAAGCCGACAACGATATTCGTAAGTCACTTGCCTCTCATGTTTGCATTTTTGGTGATGCCAAGCTTGTATTCAGTAGAGTTTTGAACTGCTCCTACCTGCAACAAAAACAAGTTTTAAATCTTTTACCAATCAAAAGTTAAACTCTAACACGTATACGGTATAGCGAGTACTCTTACAATATAAATATAGTTTCCAGGAAAATCTCATTAGTATTAAGAGGACCTGGGAAGGCCTGATCAATCGTAAAAAGCCGGCACAAAATTCTGAATAGTATAATATATCTGACATGTTCACTCTAACAAGCCAATTTCACAAATGCATTACACGATCTTCTATTGGAAATGTTTTACCTCAAGTTTCCTAGACTGAGCCACCAAAAAAACGTGTTTGCTACAGACGAAGCAAGGAAGCTATTTCCTACTAAGTACGGGCTTATTTCAAAATTCAAAACAATCATTTTTTGGATTCTCAGTCACTTTTTAACAATGCAACTGTATAAAACAGCGCCGTCAAAATAATCCCTACCATCGTCTCTACACAATGATGCATGACATCATCAAAAAGCTGTCAAACTTGTTGTTTTTGCGAACCCTCATGACTTTCTTTTCTTGTCTTTTTATTAATAACATGGAAAGAAAAAGACGTCTGAAACTCAGATTACAAAACAAAATGAAACATTCAAAAAAACGATATCAAAAGTTAAACTATTGGAATGGATAAAAAAGCCAGTGTTTTGAGACACTGACACAGGTTCAGTGAATCATAACTTTATACTTGTGAGTCACTCAACTATATTTAAAATATCTCGATGATCTGCCTACTACAAAACAATTTCGCTTCGATGCATGATGTTTGAAAATATTTGAAATTTTTTATTGTTATTCATTTAATAGGAAGTTTATTCGTTAAAATCAATACAGTGTTTCTAAGCGTACCTTGGTTCCATAAAGCTTGACATCAGTACTGAGTGTGATGGCAGTTAAAGATGTTGTCACCACCCCAGTGAAAACTGACGTAATAACAATTCCGATCAGCACCCAAACGATAGCGAAAATACGAGCTAGGAATCCAAACGTCCAATGGACGTTAAGCGGTGACAAATCGATCTTAGGACGCCCCCTTATATCAAGTGTGAAACGTGAAAGATGAATAAAGGGAGAATGAGCCGATTAACGTGTTTACGTGTTTAACAACAAATCCTTGCAATAAATCTTACAATCTAGATGGTAAGATCACGTCAGCACAAATCTGTGAGCTGCTAAAGACGGCAGCCATCCAGCCAATGTCAATGAGATGTTCATTCCAGAAGATAGAAATTAATATTCCATGTTCTAAGAGCTCTTCCCCCTTCTTTTATAGTCTCTTCCCTCCCCCACCCCCACCCCCAATCTTCTAAGACAAGAAAGGGATAATGATTGTAATGTTGTCATGACTTGCACCCCTGAATGGTAGCGGAACAAAGGAAGACCAAAAACAAGATTTAGAAAGAAGAGAGTACGCGGGTTGGATGGAAGACCTGGGTGTTGCGGTCGAGTGGGCAACCGCAAAGTCGAGAAAGGCTGTTTTAAAAAGCCCTCTATGTGGCCCGTGGGCGCGAGGAGGATAGATGATTGAAGTTTGAAATACAGAAAACTACCAAACCAACAGGCATTCATGAGTGGTACATCTAAATACAGTACAAGTCTTATGTGTAAAAACCAGTGAGACTTTCTCAGCTGTAGTTCATTTATAAAGGCTTTAAAGCAGCCAGAGCCCAATGGCCATTCAAGTGCTAAGGCTATAAGGTCTAGCCCTAATCTTTCCCCACTGAGACGTCAAACGCTGCTCACAAACACAAATCACATAACTCAACAAAAAGGAAGCAGAAAACCCAAAATTTTAACCATATTTATAGTCATAAAATCTTTAAAATTGCTTAAACTTTACCAAACTCTTTTTCCTCTTGCCGCGTGCGTGGTTTACATTGGCATTGCCACTCGAACATTCAAAGAATTCATTTTCTAACGGAACGGAACAGAATAAAACAAACCGAATTTAGGACTGGTTTGCCACATCCACAGGCAAGCCAGTTAAAAGTAATTTAGATTTTGAAATTATAATAATGTTTACTAAGTTATAACAATTATTTGGTAGGTTATATAGTTAGATAGAAATAAAGTATTTTCGCGTTTTCATATACGTAAAAACATGCTCTGAAATTGAAAAGACGGTTTGAAGTTCGAGGTTACTATTCTTGAAAAATATTTACATTTTTTGTGTTAACAGTGAAGTCTCATATCAAAACCAAACAATGTTTTCAATTTCAACGTCAACGACAATGTGTTGCCTGTTGGGGGCTTTTTATCTTAGTTCTTACTTTTTTTGTTATAAACTTTGATAATGAAATTTAAGCATAATTAAATTGTTTTGCAATATGTTTATTTTTAGTGTTTTAAGAAAGAAATTAAGGGATAAAATTCTCTAATTAAAAAAAAGGGAAGGGAAGAAAAAAAAATATATTTGAGGCACCGCCCGGATTCGAACCGGGGATCTCCTGTTTACTAGACAGGCGCTTTAACCAACTAAGCCACGGCGCCAACTCCGTGGGTTGTTGTTTAATTTTAATTATATACAAATAGTATTGTTAAAAGACGTACAGCTGCACAACCAAACAAGTTTAATAATCCCCAGGGCCGCGTGATGAAAGGGAATGCAACAAAAGAGCCGATGACTGATGCATTGTGTAAATATTGTCATGGATCAGTTAAAATGTCAAACAGTGAGTGCTGAAAAAGAAACATACAAACCGCAAATTGCGTCTTTTGCCTCGGGGCTTGCTCTCGCGCCAGGAGGTTAAAAGATTTAGTCAGAACTACAGAAGCTCATCCATCGCTGTTTTGGTTTCGAAGACGAGACGAATTTTTCATCAACACGTAATATGCTTATTTAAAGGTTTTATAGAGGCGGAAGCTTACTGATTAGAGAGGGTTTTGCTATCAACTGTCTTTGCTTTTGTTTTTTTACCGGCTCAAATCATATTCTGTCAATCAAACGCTGTGTTTCAGTGTTCAGCAACTGCACGTTAAGAATATCACAGACAGGACAAATCTTTAAAGAGAATCCTTACTAAAATATAATCAGCTGAAATCAATTCCTATTTCAACAGTTTTCTGTTTAGCTCAAATAAAAAAAGGTTTTTGTGATATGAAACGCAAGGCTCGTGAATTCTAACACCGACAAAAACTCGTTAATTTTTGTTCAATCGAGTCATTGAGAATCAATATCTCGCGCTAGAGAAAAACAATTAATTTAGAATTAATTTCGTGTCGGCTTTCTTGAGCGTAAGTGGTATCTGTTAGGCAGAGAAATATCGAATACATCATAAGAGAAAGCTAATTTCAAATTCAAGTTCTCTTTGGAAATATACAAGATTTCGGATCTTGCTGTGATGGAACCATTGAGGTGCCATGATATTATCAAAACAAAGTGCCATTGAAATTCAAACAGCGATCAACTCTCATACGGACGCGATATAAATTTGTAATATGACTGAAATCTCTCATCGAAACGTGGTTTTGCAATATCCCTGATGTCTGTGATATTTAATAATATATAAGACAAACTTATAATCGTAAGAGCAACAGTTTTGTCTGCGGACAACAAGAGGAAATTTGTGCCAAAAGACTTGAAATTGACAACTGACAACGCACGCGCGTAAATTGGTCACGCTCGATCACTTTTCGCGGCTTGGCGTCCCACGTGGGCGGGTTGAGTCGGCTCACAGTCTATTTCCCACCTACCAAGCAACGGTTCGGAAGTTGGTTCGTATTTGCGTACGCCAAGTGTCTGTGCAGCTCGTCTTCGCTTTTCGGGTTTTGTGAAATCCGTTTACGATTTGTAAAACCCCAAATATTATGCTTTGTGTGTCTGAATGTTCCTCGATTACTATTCTGAGAGCATGAAGGTAATTTACTGACGGAAATGTTTTCGCTGATACGGGCTGCTGGTCGCCGAAAAAAATTTTGAACGCCGTCTGGCATCGTTGAACGACATCATTTGGGGGATGGAAAGAGGTGATGGCGAGTATCGTCGCTCGGGGTTGAAACGTTCAGCTTCTAACGATCAAAACAACAACAATGAATGCGAAGATGGGGCTCCTCGTAAGAAAAGGAGAAGATGTGGCGGTTGTGAACCGTGTTTGACGAAAGTTAATTGTGGAGAGTGCAGCAACTGCGTGAATAGGAAAACTGGTCATCAAATATGCAAGTTCCGTAAATGCATTGAACTGAAAAAGGTGTGAATATTTCATCAACTGGTGTACTTGTCAAGTTTACTCAAAATGACAATCGCCAACTCGACGTACAAAGTAGCTTAGGGGCTAGTATTCACGTAGGATATTTTGTTCTTTTTATAGAAAACTGGTAACATTCGAGTTAACAAGCAACGAATTGAAGAAGATCTCTCTTCGCGGCAGGCATTTAATGAACCCAACGAAACACTGCCATCAAATTGCGTGAGCACTAACGGTTCGTATAAGGTACGTATTTTATTTTTTCTTAAATACACTTCATTTACAGTTAAGAGAAGTTATTTTACAGTTATTTATACCAATATGGCTAACTTACGCACCGCGAGAAAGGTTCAATCGTAGCTCATTCTTTCTAACCATTGATTCTTTGTTGTGGTTTTGGAAAGCCCCTAGACACGACGACCCGTGAATTGAGAGATAACATATGCCGCCCCCAAAGTGAACCGCAAAACGAAAGGACGCTCATCAGTAAAACTGGCGATAAAAAATCACTAGAGGAAAAAGACGAAAAGGCAGCCCATTTAGCAACTGATAAAGATCCTGTTGATCATCCAACGCCAACAGAGACGAAAAAAAAAGCAAAACATAAAAATTTGACAGTCGAAGAATCAGGGAAAGAGACGTGCTTGAAGCAAACTGTGTCCTGCAGTGATGTTGATTTTGAACCCCCTGCATGCTCTTGTCCAGGTATTTACATATTCCTTAAGCTTTTATTATCATTCAAATAGCTTACAAATAGCGAACACATCTTGACTATCTACACTCGTTTAATCGAAATCGTTACACGCTTTGGAAAGCTTTTGAACCTATACCACATGTTCAGCGATAGCGTGAGATTCTGTTAGAAAGGGATTTCAAAACGTGCTTTTGTTTGAGCGATGGAATAAAGCTAATTGGAGATTAAACCGAAGTTCCTGAGTGAGAAATATTAAAATTTTTCGGTAAATGACAAAAAAACAGATGGGATGACACCAGGTTGTTTGTACAGAGTCGAATTTTTTTTTTTGGGAAGTTAATGTTAATTTTCATTTTTAAAATTGTCGTATAGTGGCAAAACTACAGTGAAGCTTTTTCTTATCTCGTTGGCTGGCATCAGCATCTTTTTACGATTAGGATCAACGTTTGTTTAATTAGTGTCTCAAATGACAGACACAACATTGGCTCGCGTTTTATGTGTCTAAAACGAAACAAAAAAACCACTGCGATATGCTAATCTCCCCTTAAGTGCGTGTGATAGAGGGTTCAAAGCTGCTAGTGAATATTGTTTTTCTAAAACTTTCCAAAACAACTTATTGTTTATGGATGTTATATGTCCCCCTGAAGTTATTTTCAATTGGTACGTCCTTCTTTTTGGCGCAAACCGTAATCAAAGGTTGTTTTCAACATGCTGAAACATTTAAACAACAATTAATAATTTCAGCAAGTAGCCCAATAGTTATTTTCTCTTTTTATCTTCCTAATATCAATTTCCTTGCTTTGCGAAATGACCAAATACAGATGAGTACTATAACTGTGGGAGAACCGGAAATACGGCTTTTCAAAATGAGTTCCTTCATGAATCACTAAGCCAAAAAAAATCTCGGTTGAATTTCTTTGCATCAGTCATTGTTTTTATAAACTTCTTTTGTTGCAAACAATAACTCGAATTGAAAACTATTTTGCAAATGTTTACCCATCGATCCGAAAAACGTTAGATCCAAATTACTTCGCATTAATTAATTGGAATTTTTAAGAATTTTGTTTTCGCAGCGAAATATTCAAAATTTCAAACTCTGTGAAATATTTCAGTACGAAATATCATATACGTTCACTTACAAATCCATTTACTGAACTGTGAAGATTTTATCGGAGTAGCTTACTTTGCTTGTTTGTTGCACTTGACATTATGATAATAATGGTGAAAATAAAAGATGAGAATGGTTTAAGAACTATTATAATGATGCATTGTTTCAATGGCATTTCCGAATTGATTATCATACTTAAAAAACTCAGATCATTTCTAATCCGTTTTCAATTTAGCATTAAATAGAGTTGTTAACACTAAGAATGGTTTATATGTTTTGGTTGAACCTATCATATTCTGACTTTAAGTCGAACAGGTGTACTTATTAGGATATGAAAACAAACCATTACCTTACTTGATTTTACATTACCTTTTGTAACTTTGCAAAGTTTTCCTCAACAACCTTAGTGTTATTATTATGCAGAATTTGAATATATTCCTGCAGTGACTCAACCATTGAAGAACAGATTAAGTGTTTTGTAATCAAGTTTCAACCTGTTGATCTATTAATCAAATATGATATTTCATCTAAAAACATGGACCTACCTAAAATGTACCTTAACTGCTAAATTGCTAGTTTGTTAAATGTTGGTTGTATGAAATGATCAACATCAGGAAACTATTCTGTCGAGTTGCCAGATCACTGGTAGCTTTCATGAACTCATTTAGCAGCCAATTAATTACCAGTATTATTTAGTACTCCTCCTTTTGACTGCTGAGCAAATTAATTTATTGCAGTGAATGACAGAGATGATAGCCCAGCTTACATTCAGCTGGGCGCTGGGCCCTCTGTGGAAGCCATCAGGGAAACACTTGAAAATAGGTATCACAGAATCAACTGTTTTTAAAATGCTTTAATGCAAAATACTGTCTGAAATGTGAAGTAATGCAGGATATCAGATTTGATATTGACTATCTATTCTAATGCCTCTTAAAATAAGAAATGGTTTTGAAAGTACTAGACAGCTGTAGAGAAGAATTTTTAATAGCTGGCCCATGGTCCAATACCTGGTATAATGTTATTGACTAAATACTTTTTTATGTTCCAAATTTATATCCCTCAGATTTCCTATATCTATCAACAAGTTAAGCCCGGTTTCCATATAATTGCTCCCATCGCTACCATCACTGCTCTGGTTGAAAAGTGTGTTTCAGTGACTGTAGCGATATATAGAAACACACTCTTCAACGATAGTAGCGATGGCAACAACAGCCGTCGCTGAGATAGAAAAATTTCTATCTTGGTGATAGTCGTGACAATAGCAATGGTGTATTTTGTTAACGGAAACCACTTAAAATTTTAGTAGCAATGATAGCGACAAAAATTCTTCCCAGATTGCAATGCACACTGCTAACATCCGGTAGGGAAACTTGTCACTCCTTGCACATATTTCACAATGTATCCTTAGGAGAAGTGAATGTTGTTTTCTTTATAGAAGAAGTTCAAAAATACAACTATCTTTATAAAAAATACAGCAAAAGTTATAAAAGCAGACAAGTATATTAAGATGAACTACTAGACCAAGATAGGCAAAACATTAAACACATGTTTTTGTGCTGCCATCATGAGGATTTCTATTTAACAATCTTTAGGGTTGGTTACTTTTTCCAGGAAATAGTTTGCCCTTGCACAGCTACAATAGTTTGTGCTTGTATTTTGTAAGAGGTATCAAAATTTACGCTACCTAGGCAATGGTTTTGGTTTACATATCACTGAAAAGAACTTATGTAATTATAACCACAACATCCATTTCTTTGTTTAAGGCAAAATAACCAATATTATTACTTCTGAAATCACTGTTAACTTTCTATCACAGACATCACTAAAATTACAATTGTTAGTTTAAATTTTATATTTTATGGCTTTTGTAATTTCATAGGTTGTGTAGTATTAAACAAGACTTGTTAGTTTATTAATTACTGGATAAAAACCTGGCCATTAACTAAAAGGTTTTTTTTTTTTTTGCAGATTCCAAATGTCTGGTAATGCCTTGCGAATTGAACTCGTAAGCCAACATTAATAATTTGCTGTGTTTCTCTGAAAAGTGCTCTGACAGTAGATATGTATATATTACAATCAGTTTCTCATATAGGTGTTTGAGTTTGTGAACTTTGCAAGAGTTTCACCTGACCTTGATCGATGGAGTAAACATTGTTCTTATTGATTTGGATTCAGCACCTTTGCAAACTTTGCACAACTTTTACAATATGAGAAATGCTAAATTATAGACTTTTTTACATCATGTAAGTACGAGCTAAAAGATGGTGATAGAAAGTAGCTTTAAATCTGGAGAATATATTAATTTTCAAAAGAACAACATCATATTTCCATTGCTAAATTATAATTTTTTTAATAGGGCCAGACCAATTAGATTTTTCGAAGCACAGACCTGACCGACCCTCTTTCAGGAGAAATGAAAATAAAATAAAAAAGTGAAAGATTTTTTTCAAGAAAAACAGTAGCATTGATAACAACATTCGAAGTTTTAATTTTAAAATTTTCTTAGTAAAATAAAATAAAAATTAATTCCAAAACCCGAAAGCTTCAGTCTTTAACATATTTCTAAATGCGGAGAAAACATAACTTACTTTTCCTTAATAATGTGTAATAATACACGTGTATTTTGCATTAGATTGTCAATCAAAATGAGGAAAACATCGCAAATATACTTGTAACAAAATCACTTGATGTACATTTGCAGTTTAATAATAATTTTATACATGAAAATCCATGGATTGAATTTTGAAACGCCATTCTATTCTATTATTGTAGAACCCTTTTTTTGTGCTTTTTTCCGACTGACCAACCCTGAAAATTTTTTAAAAAATCCGTGCTTTGAAAAATTAAATTGGTCTGGCCTAAATTAAATTATTTTCAAAATGAAAAGAATGGGCATTCAAAGAAACATTAATGTCATAAGAGGGAATAAAGCAAACCAAAAATCCAATTTACTTAGAAGTTATGAGACAAAAACTTGAAAAGATTACAAAGTTTCTAAACTTTGCTGTGGGTCACCATAAAAACCAGTTAGATAGATAGAGTAGATAGATATTAGATCAGTAGCTTATTTTAAAAATTATTTGCAGCCCATAAACTAAATTACATGATTATAAATGTATATACAATTAGACAGTTACAAAAAGTTACAAATAAGCTTATATATATAATTAATTGTAATTTCTGAAATACATTATAATATTAAAATAATAAAACTGTCCATACCAACAGGGACAATTTCATTCAGCTGAAACAAAGCTAATGCTTGATAAGTAAATAAATAAATACTTTATTGTAACATGATTTCTGTACAATTAAGTAAGGGAACGTTTTTAATTTCATCTAGATCAATATTTATCCATAATATGTCTGCATTCAAATAAACTAATCCTACAATAGAATCATCATTATCATTTTTGTTTACCATTCCTAGTTCCCACTGGGTTTGGATGTGATATGAGTTGCCTCCACTGTTTTCTATCTTTTCCCATATTTTCTGTGATGTCTAGCTTCCTCATGCTTTTTCCACTACCTTACTCAAGGTCTTCTTTGGCCTACCTACTGGTCTTCTACCTTCCACCTCCAGCTCCATTGCACTGCTAAGTATGTTATTCTCATCCCTACGTTTTACATGACCAAGCCATCTCAACTTCATTTTCCTTAATCTATGTTCAAATTTCTCCACCCCACATCTTTTTCTGACCTCTTCATTAGTAATCCTGTCCTGCCATCTTACTCTTGACATGTATCTCAACATTCTGTGATCACAACTAGTTAGCAGTCCTTCCACTCTTTCCTCTAGTGGAGTGCTATGGTCTACTAGCACACACGTTGGACATTTTAAGTTATCTCCTGCTCTTCTCAGATTTCTGAGCCCTGAACATCTCTGGTGGCCCCACCTTTCACAACATTGACATCATATTGAGTTTGCGCCTACTCCTTTTCCACAAACTCCACATGGGTACCTTCCCCTTTGTGGCCTAACTGCAGCTTATTTACCCATCACCATCAACTTGGTCTTATTTATGTTAACCTTTAATCCCCTAGTTTCCATCTCTCTTTCCCATGCACCAAATTTCACAACTGCCTCCTCTTCTGATTCAGCTGTTATCACTAGGTCATCAGTGTACATCGATGATGATGATTATGGTTAGCTTTGTATATTATTGGCATTTACAGTAAATGAACATTCTAAATAGACAATCAGTTTATTTTATTTAAAATAAATAACTTTTGAATACCTGTTAGGTTTGT
This sequence comes from Zoanthus gigantus, assembly GCA_025331005.2. NCBI lineage: Eukaryota > Metazoa > Cnidaria > Anthozoa > Zoantharia > Zoanthidae > Zoanthus > Zoanthus gigantus. Next base: position 316 of record JAOBBB020249482.1, on the reverse strand, counting down.
TGCATCATAACTTCAACAATAGCTAGCTCTTTGGTAAAATATATTTTTTTGTGTAATAAACAGGTTGGATACACAGGCAAAGAGGCCAAAGGTCCACAGGGATGCCCAATCACAAGATGGGTAAGAGTTTATTTTAGACATGGTAGTTTTAATGAGATAAAGAGTGAAACTTAAATAAGCTTAAATATTGTTAAACTATTTTTTATATTTGGATTGAAATTTGTTACAATGATGTGATTTTTAAGGTTACTGTTCAGTTTGAAACCGATGGAAATGACCAAAACGAGATTATCAGTCAGTTGGATAGATCAATACT
>JAOBBB020249387.1:0-11234 GCA_025331005.2 Zoanthus gigantus | reverse complement strand
GTTCCAGTTCCAAGACGTCGACGATATGTTATCGAGTCGAGGGACGAAGAAGATTTTCAAAATTAAAACCGATGATCATGCATGTGACATTTCGCATTCATTCAACCTGAACTCAATCACTCACAACTATAATATAAAATATAACTTCAGTTTAGATGGAGTTATGCTCACAAAAATGCTCTGTAAATGTTCTTAATTGACCAACAAATTAGTTTAGAGATTAATTAGTGCAAAATACAGCAGTCTGCACCAGTAGAGAATAAAGAGTAGAAGTCTGTTAACTTGGAGAAAGGTCAGATTTATTATTAATATTACTATAGCAAAATCCCCTATAAGATGTGAACACAAATTAAATTAATAGTACTACAAGTATAAAACTGATATAATGATATATAACAACTGGAACATAAAAAGTTTTAATCACACATAAAATGATCATTTTCAGTTAATTATATTAAAGGTATAAAATTGTTAACTTTATTTGCAGAAAATTCCATTGGTTAAACTAACCACACAGTTTGTTTACTGGGTGCATAGAAACTGGGAAGAGGGCATAGAAAGATTGTACCGGTTTTAAATTAGATCCAGAAGATATTTCCATCAACAGATGGAACTATACTGGCTTTAAAAAAAAAATAAATAAATATTTAACAATAAATATTATACCAGATTCATAAAGGTATGTCGCGGTTTTATAACTGGGCTTACCACAGATAGCCCAGTAAAGATTGGGAAAATTGAATGGTGAATTCTCAATACTTCTTGTTTCGATTCCGTACTAACTGCTGCACTTCACTTCCTGCTTGTCATGCACGGTGGTATAAAAATTATTTGAAAAAAATCTCTATTCTGTTACATTTTATCTTGCAATCCTTTTTTTTTTTTTTTTTTTTGAAAAAAGCTCCATGAGATATATACGAGAAAGGAACTATAAATAGGAAAACAATAAATATTATACCAGATTCATATAGGTATATAATTGATGACGACACCACGAAAAAAAAAAAACAAGTCCCGGTTCTATAACTGGGCTTACCACAGCTAGCTCAGTAAAGATTGGGAAAATTGAATAAAATCTAAATGCCTTTGATTTGCTAGACGAGAAACAAGTACAAAAAGTCTAGTCCCAACAACTTCCCAAGTAACTCCCCACGTTTCACATAAGCCCTTAAAGTGCTAACAAATCCATCAGCCAATCACGCGCGTTTATTCTGAGCCGTTGATTCCGTATTATATTAAGCCTCTAACCCCAAACAAAATAACAACTTGATATAAAGAAGGGTAATGTCTCAGGTAGAGTGATCTTCGTTTATCCTAATAGTGTTTTTTTTTATTAATTTTTTATTTACTTATTTATTATTATTATTTTTTTTTTTTTTTTTTGCACAATCCAGTAGTTCAAATAATTCTTCTTTCTACAATGTTACAAAACTCAATTCGCATTTCCAAAGAATGTACTGCTCAGGTACCCGTCAAAAACTCTTTCACTTACGTAACAAATGTTTAGTACTGAGCATGCGTTAGGAGCAAGTTCATAAAGCACTAACGTGTTTTGGTTAAGATTCAGGTTTCTTTCTTCGTTATTCCATTAAACTAGTACGAAGTTTCCCCCAAATAAGAAAAGCACAAAGTTTTGTAGAGTAATTCTAGTATATTGAATCAAAGTTTATGGTTAAAGATTAATGCAACCTGTTTACTTTGCATAAAAAATGTTTGTTTGTTAAGAATGAAGTGTCTTTCTCTGTTATCACATAAACTTTTCCGCCATATAAAAAAAGAAATTAACAACCAAAAAAAAAAAACAAAGTTGTGTGGCGTAATCGCTAGCGTATATTGTATCGAAAAAAGTTTTTGGTTAAAGCCGCTGGAGTTGTTTACTTTACATAAAAAATGTTTGTGCTTTTTCCTGGTTCTGGTTAATGCACGTCATTGTTTGACAGTTTTCATTCATCATTTTCAAACAAAGTTAAGAAGCGTATTTCTTTGTAAAATATTCTTTAATCTTTTCAAGTATCTTAACCAAGACACATTATAAAGCCAGGACATGCCAAATGCAGCTGGCTTGTCAGCAGAGCTGTATCTTTAGGAAAGACTTTGGAAAGAAAAGAAGGACAAAGGAGAGGAAATCCCAGACAAGATCTCACGCACGCTAAAAAGTAATCCACAAAAAATTGTCTCCAAATATCTTTACTGTCCTACAGATTCTCGCCACAATCCTGTTACTTCATGTTCTTGCGAAAGATCCATCTCCTGCCTTCGCTACCTCAAAATCTATCTTAAAAGCACTATAGGAGTTGGAAGATTAAACGACCTTGCACTGATGCACGCACACAGAGACATATCAATCGATTTAGGAGAAATAATTGACTTGTTTGCTGTCCGTCAACCACGAAGAATGAAGTTGAAAGATATTTTAGCTGACCCTAGTGACAGATGCGCAATATGTATATTTTAAAATATCAATTTTATTTAGATAAATATAATTTTTGTTACAGGTATTTAATAAAATTAAAGTTTTTTAAAGTTTTTAACATTCGTTGATGTAATATATGAAATGAATATTAGTTGTGACCATTTCTGTAGCATTTTCTTTGCAAAAGGTTGTTAGTGCAGTTGTAAAATAGCGAAAATCAGCATTGTTTTCAACCCGATAACCCAGCTAATTTCGGTCAGGAAATACAACAAGTTGCATTTAAAAGCATGTAGTTTTCAAAATTTCCCCGGGGGAGAATTTTCCTGGACCCCCCTAAATGAGTAAACTAGTCACAAATTTGTCTGCGTCCACCCCTGTATATGGTTAGCGCCTCTTGATCTATTGACTAGTTGAAGTGATAATTCTAAATACCTTTCAAAACCTTTTTTATTTTAAAAAGAACCAGTAAATTTTGCCAAGGCTATCTGTTCGTCTTAATTTTTTCCTTTTAGTTCAGCCTAAATTTGTTCTTAACTTGTTCAAATTTCTGTGAGTGGTTTGAAATGATGAGAAATCAAAACAAAAAGACAAGGCATTGAAAAACAATGCTGATTTTGAGGAATATGTGTATCATTTGGGGCAATAGTAGATATAATAATTAATGGGAAACAGTGCCTGTGTTTTTACTGTACACACTGCGAACGTAAATTACAAGATTCAGTAAAGTTTAAAAATGTTTCTAATACTAGAAACATTCATTTTCACTTTTTTCCAGCCTCAGCCTGAGCTTGTTCTTAAATTGTTTTTAATTTTCGGCCAGTCTGAGCCTCATTGTTCTTAAAGTTGTTATTATGAAAAAAGCATGTAACAAATTGCGGCTGAAATGTGCAAAAAACAAAGTAATTACAACATTATTGTTCCCTTCGTTTAATGTAAAGCCGAAGCTTTATGGACTAGCTCTCTTACTTGAAATTTTTTGTTTGTTCACATTTCCATAATAATCCAAAGCTTCCATGTAAATTCGTTTCGATTTTGGTAACCAGTTAGGTGAATATTTTGAATGTTTTACCTGTTGTGGGTCGGTGAAGATTTTAACTCACAACATAATACCGCGCGTGACTTCTCCTCCTTTTGCTGACTTTTTTCTTCCCGACATATTTTAGCTCAACACTTATTTAGTCTTGTTGCTTTTTTTTACCGAAATTTATTTTCATTTAGATTTTATCCTTTTAATCTTATCGTTTTGAATTAACTTTTCTCTTTCTAAACTTAAACCATCCAGGTGATAAAACTTAAGATTCAATTGAACAACTCGATATAGTTAAAGTAAAAATACATTTTTAAATATCTTACAAAAATGTTCTTTATTCATGAAACAATTTTCGCATCAGAGTTGAGATCTTATAATAAACTTCTTACATAAACTCTACATTTTCTTATCAATTAGAAGAGATGTAAAACAATAGCCATATTTCTGATCTCTGAGAGATGTTGATTAAACTGTTAAAATAGCTTAAAGGCCAAATAGATAAACTATGCTCTCTACTTAATAGGGACATCATACTAAAATTAATTAAACGGAAACAAAATTGCAACCGAAATGTTCAAAAAAACAAAAAAACTAGACAAAATTTGTGTTCCTTTACCTTCTTTAGTGTAAAGCCGAGGCTTTATTGAATAGATATGTTCTCTTAATTGAAATCTCCTTCGCATTTCCAAAAAAATCAAAAAATTGTAAAACCTTTTCCATTTCGAAACCACTCAGCCGAATATTTTCCATGTTTTACCAGTTGTGGGTGTTTAAGGGCGTAACTCCTTGTTTTGTAGATTTTTTACCCTCAGTTTTGATTTTATTTTTTTCTTTCTTAACTTAAAACGAATGTTGTATTCCAGTTATTATAACTTGTATATCATGTACCTGTATAAGAACGCATATAATGTCTTCCAGTTAAAGAAATAAAAAATGTTCTTTGTGCCTTCATAGCCAGGTGAAAACTTGCTTGAAAGCACGATGAAAACACACTTGTTGACCAATCCAAACGAACGTACTATCCAAAATATTTTAAGATTAATATTTTATTAACTGTTAAAGTATAAATACAAGGCAAGGTGGACAGCTCTCTGCCCATTCCAAGGAGGTAAGCACATTAGTCGAGAAGCAACTCAAAAGAAACTGATTTTCAGACGGTTAGTCATTGTTCATTACAAGGTCAGTTCTAAGTGTCAAAAAGATTCATTTTCAGTGTCGATGGAAACACAATAGTTTTTGTAAAATGACGGTATTAAGACCTCTATTATAGCGTACTTTAATTGTTTACCCTTGCATTTCAGAGTCCCAATGCATTCTATGAATCAGCTGGTCGTTCTACTTATTTTGGGGTAAGTAACTTTGTTTTGCAAGTCAAAAATAAATTTTTCACCCGCATCCATCTTCAGATTTTATTCAACAAATGATTGAAATAATTTAAAAGGCTTATACTATTTGCCAAGAAAGATCTAATATGCAATTGATTTTCTATAAGCTACTACATAAATGATACACCTGATATTTAGCACCAATTAAAGTTACAAAATTTGCATGCCAAAAGTATTAATTTTGTAGAAAGATAAGATTCTTTCGAAAAATATGTTTACGAATATACCTCCGTCTAAACAAAGACAACCAATGTAAAACGTTGTTACTATAGTCTATACGCTGCAATTAATGCAATTTAACTTCCTGATTATTTTTGATTATACAGACTAATAAACTGGTGTAAAGTGTCCCGTCAGAAACACTTACATTCAAAAAGTCTTCTCCTTGTCTGTTTGTATTTGCCTCCCGAGCCGTAACCAGTTATAGAATGTTCAAAAACACTGTTGCAGCGTGCGTGGTAGGCGGGACTCGGGTAACAATTTTTCCGATACCAGGAACTTCTTCAATCTCGGGATAGAAGATAACGTTTTTTTTAAATTTGAGCAAGAGCTACGATCTACCAAAGCTGGAGATCTTTCTAATTATCTAAAAAATAAATTGAAATAATATAAAAGAAAAGAAAAGAAAAGGAAAGGATAGGAAAGGAAAGGAAAGGAAAGGAAAGGAAAGGAAAGGAAAGAAAATTAAATTAAATTAAATTAAATTAAATTAAACTAATTTAAAAAAATAAAATAAAAATCAAATCAAATCAAATCAAATCAAAGAAAATAAAAGAACATAACATAACATAAGATAACATTACATGACATAACATGACATACTTAATATAACATAACATAACATAAAATAAAATAAAAGCGAAAAAGACAATTAAAAGTTAGGATATCATTCATAACACTTTTAAGGTTGCTGTAGAAAGGTTATTCTTTTATCAGTTATTCGAGCAACCGGCGAGACAGAACATTTAGATGACGTGACTGCACTGAAATTTCTAACAAAGTTCTGTCTTCCTATCAGCACTCTCAAGATCCAGCCCACACATCAAGCTGCTGAAGGTAATTAATTAAGTTTTGATAAGAGTTATTAAAACTCTTCCGAAGTAACAGCTGATGCTCTTTTCCCGTTCTCTGAATCACGTATACCCAATAAGATACGGATTACAACAACTGATGGGCCACGTAAACAATCTATACGACTTGGACAAGGACATGAAGTAGATCACGTGCTCAGTGGGTTGCCTGGTGTGTTGAAACCCAACGATTACCGGATTCCAGAATTAAAGGCGAACCCTTAAACTAAAGATGAATGTAATTTTTTCTTAGGGTTAATAACTATATAATGAAAAATAAATTAATGAGTATAAACTATAACTTTGGTAGAAAATAATAGAAATGAAATTCTTTTCTCGTAAAGGAACAAAAGGACTTCTGAAACAAACGTTTTTGCGATCGGTTGTCATATTTGCTGATAGGAAGAAAACAGATATCTGCATGAAGTAAAATGTCTTTCAAGAAGGCATTTAAAATACAACGAAAATTCTGAAAACCAAATTCAAGCCTTTCACAAGTTCATGATTAGTCCGTAAAACCCATTAAAGGCGAATATTTTAAACAAAAAGCCCAGAGCGTAAACAATTTGTAGCAGGATTTGGCAATCGAAAAAGTTGCGAAAACTAATTCTAGTCAAGCTGTAGAAATTGGTGAAAAATACTTTATTAGTACTCCGAAAAATTGCCTTAAGAGAAAAATTCTAACATTAGACTAACGAACTTAATTGATAATTTTTTTTTCATTGATCACTTATATTAATTTGGATTTAATAGTTTTTAATCATTTAATTTCTTGCATAAGAGTAATAGTAACTCGGTTATATAGAATGACGTAAAAAAACAAACTCCTAATTAATACAGTCCAAGAACTGCAACAAGGAGAAAAAAGGTACTATCTCATTCCAAAATTTCCTATCTGGAACAAAATGAAAGAGGGAACTTTAAATCAGCTAAATAATCAACTATTGTTTTGAAACTCATTGAAAAATATCATTTTCAAAATACCAAAGTACCAGAGCTTAGTTGAATTCTAGTTTCAGAAAGGTCAAAACAACGCGATTGTTTCCATGTTTCCAAAACGTTGTGGCAAAAGGTTAGTGTCGTTTATATCAAGGTTTGATTTTCCACAGCTGCAGAGGGAAACAAAAAAACGTCAGTATTTTCAAATGTTGCAGCCACTAAAAAATACTTAGGCCATGATGGTAGCGGTCATTGCTACCTAAATTTACCATTAATATTGGTGTTAAATGTTAGCCCATGGACAGCTGCCCAACATCATTAGGCCGCATCTAGACTACCGGCCGGCTCTCTCTCCCCATTCTCCTCGCGGCTCGCTCAAAGAGACGGCTGGCAGGCTAGGTCGCATCAGTTCAGCATGACTAACAGACAAGCTCAGACAGGTTCCCACATGAGATAATAGGGACTTTAAGAAACGAGGATGGCAACGACGACGCTAACGGCAAAGAACAATAGCCTTAATTATTGAATACAACAGTTGCACGTTGGAATGTAGCGCGAGGGCCACCTACTCGCCGTCGTCTTCAGTGATACGCCGCGGAAAGCTCACTTTTGGGGTTCTGTGGGCAACGTGAATGTCAAACAACAAAATTTGACAATCTTTGTTTGCCTTCAAGGCTGAACCTTTTACCTTTTAGTGTTCGAAAATCTTATGCAAAGTCGCAACTAACAGTTTATAGATGATCTAAAACGCAAAAAAATATACGAGAAATAATATTTTTCACAACTGCCGCCGTCATTTCTCCCGTCCTCATTTCTTAAAGTCCCTAATAACTAACAAGTATTGCCGGTTTTCACATGACGTCACGGCGGTCATGTTAGTATACTCTTACCAAGAGAATTTTAATGTTTTTTGTTTGGGACACCAACATGACTGCTGTGTCTATTGCCTTTTGTGTCTCTAGGGATTGTGTGAAAACCAAGAATAGCCAACAAATGCGTGCTCGTAGTAAGTACTTGCAGTCACTCAAATGGGTTCTAAAGTTACGTTAGTAGTAAAGGCTATTACAATTTGCCATAACTAATGCTATGCCTGGATGTTAATGGTAATGGACATTTGTTAAAAAGTTCGAGCAAAGTATTTAAAACAGTCCACTAATTCAGTTTTTATTTTAGGAAAAACTGCTCATACATTTAACATAATAAAATAAATACTCGACGTAAGGGGCGGACTATTTGATTTTTGAAGGGGGGTGTTGGAAGCTTATGTTTTTGCAAGATAATTTTTCCCGTAAAGGTGCAGCGCAAGACTTTTTTTCGAAATATAGGAACTTTTTTTTCAGCACTCTCTTTGCAGGATTTTTTTCTCAATTATAAGCTGCAAGATTTTTTTTATTTCTCCTAGGGTTGCAGGATTTTCCAGTTCTAAATCTTCCACCCCTCCTCCCTAAAATTTAAATAGTTCCCCCCCTACTGGTCATATGTCCGTCATTACCTTTAGTCTGAAGCCCAAGAGATCAGACATGACGCCTGAGAAGAGAGAAAGGACCACGACCCTCGTAATGTTATACAGCAAAGGACTCATGGATAATCCGTATAGCTTGAAAGGACTTTCAATTTCCTAAAAGAAATCAATGGCGTAAAGTCAACCCTCAAAACTTTATCCTAAGTCAAAATAACATCACCAGAGGTCCTAGGGGAATCAAGTGGGCTTAGTGGTCATCAGTTGCCCCTCCCACCTCAAAGGGTTTTTTTTTGCGGCGGGTGCTCCGGTTTTCCTCCCTCTGCAAACTCAACTGCCACGCCAAGAACTGCGCCATTGAGTGATTAACCATTAGCCTCTGGCTAGGAAGAATGAGCCACCACTTCCTTGCAATTGACGTTAAATAAAGTATTGTTTCATATTCTTTAGTTTCCATCGATTCTAAGCACAGAAAATTATTAAAGGCTAAATGCGCCCTAAATCTGTCACACTCTCGTTGTACGTCATCTCTGACATTGCGTCGTTTTTGTTATTATTTATGAATTATGAAAACTCCTTTGGAGACTTTCTCGTTTGCAGTTTTGTGCAACAATAGCTACTGTTGAAAACCTCCAGCCATCATTGCACGCGCGGTTGTTTTTGTTTTAATATCAAGGTCTGATTCTAATTATGTGGTGCAAGCAATTCGTCGCTATATAAAGTGAATCATATCCGAATCCGTTTATCCAATGATTCGTTGTTTAATAAATCTGGTTATTGATATAATGAATCCCTTTTCAAAGCAGATTTGATGGATTACTGATCTGAAAATGGCTCGCTTGAGAGGAATACTACAGGTCAAAAATCCTGATAAAGATCTAAGGAATGCCAGCCTGTGTGCAAACGGTTTCCAGTTTCAGTAAATGCTAATTAAGACCGTCTGCGAATCAGTGCAGGATTTTGTATTCTACATCATGCTTCGTGGATCGGTTATATGTACTCAATTTTGATTAGCTATACTAGCCCTGTAAGTTTAACGCCAAGTCAATAAGCTAAGTCAATACAAGTTTTGAAAAAATGTATTTAACCTGGGAAATGAATGTCGCACTCAACCTTTTCCCTTGACTTTAATCGTTGATGTCAAAATGTATTTCGATGAACAGTGCGGCAAGGCGGCTTGGACGTGATTCAGATTGAAATAAAAATAAAAACTATTCATAAACTTTGACCAGAAAATCGTGTAATTGCTTTAACTGGATTAACCAACTTGTAGATAAAGTCTGTCAATGAAAATCAGTGAAACATAACAACTTTGTTCAACTTAAGCGTGATTGACATCTCTGAAGTTGACTATATCTAACTTTTCCGAATATTTATTATTCAGATTAGTATGAATTCATTACGCCAGATGTCCAGAAAACAATAGCCATCCTGCCCTATGATCCGCGTGATTGGCTAATTTAAAACATTAAGTTCGAAAAGATGACGAGAAAAGCCAATCAAATTTGAGAACATTGATCCATGGAGCATGATGTAGAACATGAAATTCTGCATTGATTTGCAGACGGTATTTAACAACAAAAGTTCGTCTGCGGAGCATGAATGAGGAATGAATACTTATTGTGCTCTACCTGTTGAAAATCTGGTATAGATAAGAACTTTGGAGCGACTACTATTCATGCAGTTGTAACTATGAACTAACGTTTAGTTCGATCATTGTATATCAGAACGCGATACCAACGCGGATAAATGATATAATACTGATATTTATAGTTTACCTTTAATAACTTCGTAGCTAATTTCAGGACGTTGTTAGAAATTATAAGTTCGTCTTTCTTGTGTGGTGATCGTTCCATCTGAAGGTACAAATTAATCTGAAACCAAAGATCAAATTAAATATGCTTTGAGCCTAGGCAATGAGAAAACATTTCTGGACTGCAAAAGGTAAAAGAAATTGGACAATTAATAGTCTAAGTTCTACCCAAAAGAATATTGACTACAAACACCAAACCGTCTCTCCTGACCACGCGTAAATGCAGCTTTTAAACTACCAATCTAAATCTCCAACTCAAAACCTAAAACAAAGAGAAGATGAAGTAAAAGTGAATCCTCCTTATAAGTCTTATTATGTTATTTTTAGACATGGTACCCAGCCCTTCCGTGGATGTTACTCGCTCGGCTCGTTGCGTGGATGTTTTCATGGAATAGACGTGGAGGAATAGTCGAGTTCGTTGACAAAACTTAAAAAAGGGCTTCGATCTACATTTCCCGCCATTTCATCTCAGGTCATTTTGTGAAAAGTCTACGCAACGCACGAGTAACATCCGCGGAAGAGCTGGGTCCTGTGTCTAAAAATAACTTGAAAGGGATAACCCTAGGAATAAGACATATATAGGGGATTTGCTCTCTTGCCATTCATCCCTCTTGCTATAAGAACTCATCCAAAAAATCTAAAACTATTTAACATGCTTCCTTTTCAATCAGTCTGTGACTGTAGGAAAAGATTTCCAACATTTCAAACTATGGGCGGTGATCATCTTTAAGAACATCACTATAAAAGTCGCAAAAAAGCGGCCTTAAGGTATAACATCCCCTGAAAGCTGAAATAGCAAAGCTCAATTTTAGTTGTTGGATGTGGTTGGACAGATAATCAGAAGTATAGTGCTCTAACCAACTCAGCTACGAAGAATAGGTCTTGCTTTTACCCTTAAAGCACCCTTAAAAATAATGAAAGTCCCCTTTCTCCAAGAAAGAAATTCCCCTTTTCCCCGAATTGCATCCTTAAAATAATGAAAAGTCCCCTTTTCCCCGAAATGCACCCTTAAAATAATAAAATCTCCCCTTTTCCCCAGAATACACCCTTAAAATAATAAAAAGTCCCCTTTCCCCTGAAATGCACCCTTAAAATAATAAAAAGTCCCCTTTTCCCCGAAATGCA